>JARFOC010000651.1:460247-485887 GCA_031763485.1 Osmoderma eremita
CAAGATGTCAGCCAACGTTTGATGGTGCGCCGTAGCGATGCGCGTACGGTTTATTGGCAGTCTATCATGTCTGTGGTCCAAATATACTATATTACATTAACTTCTTTATTTTAGGCGTATTTGTAGGACATGAAATTACCATCAACAGCTTTCATTTCATTTATTTTTATTTCTTTATAATAGCAAAATATTTGTTTATATTTGTATATTAGAAAAAAATATTTGCTCTAAATGTATTAACTTTTCTTATATAGTATTTATCATAATTATGAAATACGGTTCGGGTGCGGATATAAAACTTGCGGATACGGATAATATCCACCTGAATGAGGCGGATGCGGATCGGATGCGGATAGTAAAGATGCGGATACGATTCGAATGCCGATAGGAAAAAAAAACTGTCCGGGCAGCACTCTACTCATAAAGTTATCCCGTTTTTTCTGTATTATTACCTTGTGCTTTTCCGTTCTACATATTTATAAGATTACTTTTATTCTACTTATTTTTAGACATTAGTTCAGCCACAAGTATAACAATTATAGGCTCGTCAAAGAATTACATATGTAACTTCTAACAAAAACTTTTTAGTGCGCCAATATTTGTATTGGTCACGTTCTACATTAGACGTTATTTTATTTATATACTTTCTGAATAGTTAAGTTATTTGGAAGTTTATAAATATTAAATATGTCACTATCACCATAGTTTGACTTGAACGTTTTTTTTTCTCTCTAAAGAGTGTTGCAATAAAACTGCAAGATTTGAATTGTGCGCCATTTTGGCTGTCATGATTTAACAAATCGATAGGAGACATATAGGAGTTAGTAAACATGGAACGCTATATGGTACAATGGGTCCTTATTGTCAAATATTGTAAAATGGTGAGAGTTTGGTTGCATGATTCGTGAAGTGCATCAAATTTTCGATGGAAATAATCGTGTACATACGTGGGCCCAGAACCTGCCTTGTGAGTGTCTAAAAACACAGTATGAGGTCAGATAGTGGGTCCAAGAACTAAATAAAGAATACTGCAACTACGCAAAGTCATGGTAAAACATATATTAAGGAGCCATTAGTAAAGAAGGCGACGAACTGCTAAATCTTAGTAGGAATCACCTTCGTACAGTAATAGATCTCCTTACAGGACAGAAAATTGGGGTTGACCTTGAGGACCCAAGCTGCAGACTGTGTAATGGGGCAATAGAGACCCCATACCGCATGTTATGTGGCAAGGCCTTGAACCCTAGAAGACGGGCAATCTTTCTGGCAAAGGGTGGTATAGCGCATGGGTACAAAAAAGGGAGATAAATACAAAAAGGCAATGGGTAAAGTGTTTCCGTAGACTTATGTCCATAAGGAAAAAAATGGTGAAGGTTTGGTTGCTACGATTCGTGAAATGCGTCAAATTTTCGGTAGAAATAATATTTCAAATTTATCAACTGTGAAAAGAATAATCTAAAAGTTTGAAAGTACTGGTTCCCTTGTTGACATGAAACAGACGACACGGGCTCGTAGTATCAGTTCAAAGACAAACTTCAATTCGCGAGATTGTGGCCGAGAGTCCAGAGACCTCGGTTCGTCATCTTGCATAAGAATTGGTGAATTAAACAGCAACTCTTTACCGTATTCTCACTAAAGATTTGCATCTCCATGCTTACAAAGTCCAATTGACTCAGCAATTTCTGTCAATAGACGATGCACAGCACAGATAGTTTACCAATTGGATCATGGAACAGCAAGAAGTGAATACCGATTTTGTGGAGAGGATTATCTTCAGTAATAAGGCCCATGTTCACATCGATGGCTTCGTTACTAGGCAAAATTGCGGTATTTGGGCCTGACAAAATCCACGAATGATTCATGAGAAACAAATACATCTCCAATGTGTTACTGTATGGTATGCATTCTGGTCTGAAAGAATCATTGCATCATTTTTTCTTTGAAAACGAGGCAGGTTGTGCATTAACGGGGAATGGTGAACGTTATCGCGACATGGTAATTCAGTACTTTATACCTCAATTGGAAGGTATTGCCCTTGAAAACATTTGGTTTCAGCGGGACGATGACACTTGAAACATTGACGGTCCTGCACGAGTCTTCCTAGTCGTGTCATCTCCCGTTTTATTCCAACAACCCCAGGACCACCCAGCATTAAAGGCTGAAATTGGACCCTATCAACGAAATACTTACCGCCAAATTTATGCAGAACCGTTATTGAAAATTTCGCCAGAAAACTACGCGTGTGCCAACAAAGCCGTGGCGGTCATTTACCAGATATCTTGTTCCATACTTAATTCCCAAACATCTATACATTATAAATCAATAAATATTTCAATACTGTACTTCAGAAAACCATGTTTTATTTAAAATTCACATCTTTGGCTCTTACTGTAATACCCTTTATTATAGCTATTCACGTGAGTCCTGTGATATAAAACGGATGCTGCCACATTGTACACGAAAAATATTAAGAATAGGAATATCATCTCGAATACCATTAATAAAAATAGTTATTAGCAGTGGGACTAATGGTCTGTTTATATCACGTTTGGTTGTAAGCTATTAATAGCTTGAGATATCCACTTTGTAGACAGGCGGGTCGGATTTTTCATGAAATAAATTTTGCAGGCGTTTTACGGCATCAAAGGGATATCAGGCGCCCGCCCGTGAGAAGTGGAAGCGGCGATTTTTAATGAAAATTAAATTTTTGATGCTTGTTTCGATGACTCCTAAAGATGAAAACCTTATACTTCAGTTTATTAATACCTATCAAAAATACTATCCTTTTGAATTATTTTAAAGGCTTAGATACGTTAATGTTAAAGTTTAAACTTCTTTCGTGTCATTACTTGTCATATGATAGAAATGTGCTCAAGTTAAGAAAAATCTAAAAGCTCCGAGACTGGACGAAGTGAATGATAAAATATGGAGAAGAAAGGCTTGTAGAAGAACTATACACTTCAACATCATCCTCCGAATGAAAACTGGAAAGAGGGTATTATTTAGGAAGGGTAATACGTCGGATCTCGAAAATTACAGCGGCATAAGTCTTCAAACCTTTCACAAAAATTATTACGGAAAGGTAGGATTCATATTGCTGAAGAACGATAGAATTTTGAAAGGATAGATCCACGACTAAAGCAATTTTTGTTTTGCGACCAATAATTGGAAAAACAGCATCGAGTTTAACAAGTCTATCTTCAGGTATTTCACAGAGTTAGGCTTACCGATGTTATTAAGGTTAATGCAAAACGGGAAACTAAATCCGCACATCACGGTAAACATTAAATAACTAATAATACCTACTAACAATACCAGTCTCAATCGGAGTCAGACAGGGAAAGAGGCTTTAAGCCCCGCACTGTTCGTCATAATCATGGATGAAATAATTAAGGAAGTGAAGAGGACTGGCAACGTAATATAGTATAGGAAATACGGAAATGATGATAACCTGTTATCCGAGTAGTGATATCCGAGGATGACGACAATTTACAAAGGCTTCTCCACCAGTTTGAAAAAACAGCTAAAAAGTACAATATAATTACGTGTTCCAAAAACCCAATCTGTGCCAAAGAACCAACCCGATGCAAATTGGTAGTAGTGGAACAAAATATGGCTTTCAGGCCATATCTTGGAGTATGCCTCGCAAAGAGGAGGAAGTGCAAACACTCGTAACAAAAGCCGCCATGACGTCAGGGTACCTATGAAGAAATAAACAAGCGCGAGCGGAAAGTAAGATAAAAACATACCCCTGTTTGCGTCCACTAATGACACACGCCATTGAGACAAGAGCTGAGAATTCCTTTACTAAACGTGTGTATCGTGTCTGTTATGCAACGGGAATGATAATTTTAAGATGCATTACGGGAAACACTTTGCGAGACACAATTCGAAACGAGAATATACGCAACGGAAGTAAGATACAATATCTCGTCAGTGGGCGAGAGTTAGAAGACGGGCATGAAGAAATCATGTGGATAGAATGGATAATCATTGAGTTGCAAAGATTGCCAAAAACGTTAGAGTGGGATCTTCCAGAAAATCAGAAAGACCGCCGAAGCGACGGCTTGAGGCTTGACGTCAGAATCACTGAAAGAAGGACACAGTGGATAGATATAATACAGGATTAAAATAAGAAGAAAACGAGATATTTTTATTATTTATTCCCATCATTAAGCTTTAAAATTTTCTGCGTATTCATAAAATAAATCAAAATATCAACATCTAAGCTCTTTCGATGGTTTGCATACGTGATAAGTACCGTTTCATGTAAATAACAACACTAAAAACGCTTTCACAGTTACATGATATACACACGCAGGTATTTAGGTGAATTGGTGTGTTACATATACAGGCCTCCCACGTACCCCATCACATTTATTTTTGTAGTTCTCGTACAACTATATTCGTATACTCCAAGCTTTTATGTATCCAAGGTAACTTTTCCAGCAAAATGTCTTTAATTACTCGAAATGAAAATAGAATAGAAGTTGTAGCCTTGAAACGGATATCTGAAACTATGCGTATACACACTATGGCAGTTGGATTAATTTAGCTGATTTGTGGTCACATGCGTGGATTACATACAATCTACGTGTAGTTTGTACGTAAGAGTTCGTGTATGTTTACATTCGTGTGAAAACGTTGGTAGTTGAATGGTTTAACTTATAGGACAGGTGTTATGTAAAGTGCCCATTAACTCCAGTTACGTTTGTAACTTGCGAATAATTAAGTAAACTGATATATCTATAGCTAGCTATACATAACAATTTCGATAACCGTTAGTTGTTATTTATAAGGATGGGTCTTTCTATTTTCGCAAAGTGGCATAATATGTACCTCCACGTGCTCTATGTCGTTTTATTGATTTCGAGGGGAAGCGGTAATACTGTCGGAGAGAAAATGTTTGGAAGAGTATAGATATGAACCAAAAATAGTTTTCACTACGAAAGTAGCACATACCATGTCTAAAATCTCACATTATTTCCGAGAAGTTTAGTATAACAGTAAGTATGTTGAATTAGGTAAGAATTTCATGGACGTTTATGATATGAATTTGTTGTGAAATACGGTTTGTTTAGTAATTTATGAAATGATTTTTAAGCGTTAGCAGTCTATAGTAGCCACCAAATAAAGACAAAGTGTTGTTACTGTAAATAAGTTTTTGCAGTAGAGACATCGTCATTAATTCGTCATTCATTCTACATTGATTGATTGATTAATCTTTGCACATTGGTATGTCAAAGTTCCATAGTAAAAAAGACGGGTTATCCTATAGCTTAACAGAAATAGCTTAGCTGGTCAATTGCGGGCATGACTTACCGGTCAAGCTATTTGTAGTTAATAACCCTAAAATTAGTTTTTACAGAATTTTACATCTTTGCTACTGGGCACCATTGATAATAATAAGTTAATTTGTTGTAGTTTTACAGTTTTCTTACAGAAAAAATATCGTTTTGTTCTAATGTAATATCCAGATTTTGTCTAAACCTGTGTACACTGAAGAACCCATTTAGCTAATACAACACAATCTACTTTTGAATACTTTGTGGGCTTGTTGTTCTAGTTGTATATTTTTTAAAGAACATTATAATTTTTTGCCCATAATTTAACCAATGATTTTGTTGTCTGCAACCTTTTTCAGTGTACACGTGCCAAATAGGTAGAACCTCGTCTTGCAACTGAGTAAAGTAACAACATGAACCATTGACTTTGATTGATCTGATTTCTAGTCTAAACGATTCAGGTCTAACACCGTCTATCCATATTTTCTGGGATCTCCTCTGGTTAATTACTTTGATATAGACTAAGTAGGACTTTTAACTAAGAATGGATTGTTCAGTCATAACGTGGATATTATGTTATGCAGGATTTGCGTGTTAGTACAAATTCTCTTTACTGAATGATCGAGATACATCGACTTGGTAAGCAAATCGGCAATTTGTGGCACCATCTATAACACAAATTGAAAAACTACCTGAACTTGGTCATAACTTGAATAGTCGTTAAGTATGGTTTATATATTTTGATAATTATGGTTGAAAAGCTAGAAATAATTTTCAAATACACAACAGCATTTGGAACGTAAATTAAGAAGGTGCTGTTCGTCTTATAATTACAATTCATAGGTTTCCACGCGGTGTGTTATAGTTCTTATTTTTCCGTTTACTTGTAAATCGAGTGAGATATTGTCCCCAGAAAATGTTGACATTAAACCTCAAGCGTTTCCGTATGTCTATGATTCAGAACTGCGTCGAATAATGCCACATCATTTCGATGTAAAGCTAGCGATGAAATGCTTCTGCCAAGTAATGGGAATGGAACGAAGATTGTGATTTAATTTTTTGCGTGTTGCATATTGTATACAAGTGTTAGAATGAAAATTTATGGCATCAACGCGGGGCGTAGTACGAAATTCTTGGCACACAACCTGGGATTTCATGTTTTACCCATGTTTATTTGCCGCCTTACGTTCGAGCAAAATAAAAGAGTAACTGCCAATTTTCCTCGATTTCCGCCTGCGTGAGCTTCATACCAAAATCAAAAGCATCGCCGAACGTTTGGGTGTCACGATTAACTTGATCCTGCTTTAGTTATTCACGGTTCAATGCATAATTTAGAGTTACATTTGCAATGGATTGGCCAATGTATTTAATGGGAACAATTGGCAATATTTTACAAATTAAAGATGATGCAATAATTAAAAATTAGAAATAGAAAAAATATGTATTATTTAATATGTTTTGGAATAAAATTAGCAATATAAGCAAACGCAGTTACGAGATAAATGTGTTTCTTATTAACGGACTAGTGTGCATTTTATATAATTCTTTATGAGGTTTCAGTAATATTCGTTACAGCAACGGCTTTTTTATGGGTTTGCGGCTGTTACGTTATTTTACAGCTTGCAATTAATATTACTTGTCTATTTTAAAACCAGTACTTGTAAAGGAGTGATAAATTAGAAAAGAAAGTTTACTTGTTTAAGGAATCTGGAAATCAGTACGAGGAGCAACTCTCTAAATGTCGAAAACCAAAAGCTATATTTTGTTGTATATTCCTACTCGATCCACAACCATGCCCAAAAGTATTCAGCACCCCCAGGGATTGTGCCACTCTAAATATCAAAGCTATTTTCTTCAAACACTTCATCGGCATGGCGCCTTATTATTTACATACATTTCAATCTATTTTATTACGGTAAAAGGATATTGACTTTTTCATAGGACGTTCGGTACTTTTGTCCAAGGCTGCATATTTTGTAGAAAATGAAGTTATCATGTCTGCTTCGTGATTAGTGTATTATGGACTGACATGTAAAATCAATAACTATCTCGTAAAAGAAAAATAGACGATTGTTATTTAAGTGGCACTCTCTCACTAGTTCACTGCACTTACTAATGCCGTATTTTCTGTTGATTAAAGTATTTCGATTTTCTGTGTTTACATCACATCAATTTACTCTTATGAGTATCCTTTAATGTATGATACAATTTTTCAATCTATGAAAATTAGTAAAGATTGCAAGGACTGTGAGACAGCACAATAAACATACTGTTCGGATTACTCCTCCCGCACAAAGTATTAATTAATTTGGGACGACACGTGTTTCGGGAATACGTGGATTCCCATTATCAAGTAATCCGAACAGTGTGTTTATTATGATAATTAAATGAAATGTACTGTCTGTGATTAATTAGAAGCAAGCTGCCTCTTCATCATACTTCATTCTCAGTGATAAATGCTCTTATTCGAAAGTGTAACAATGAACTGCAACAGTATACTCTTCAATTTAAACTTTAACTCATTGCACGCCGCACGTTTTATCCTCGCTTTTACCTTTTAAACCCCTTCGTTCATTAAGCAACGTTTGCGGGAACTCTCCAGTAGTCAACAGTGTGCACTCATTTAATAACGGTTGCCTATATTTCGATAATTTCAAGAGTTAAGTTTAGCTGTTCTTCAATATGAGATTTTGTTCCTTTTCTCCAATTCTATAATGAATTTGTGGGTATTGCTAACATGAATAAAGTTTTGGCTTGTCTGACAAATAAATAAAATTATTAGATGAAACTATTTTGAACTTGCATTTATACAAATATAATAATATGTAAAAGCAAAATCCCGACATGGGTGGAATACGTGTATCATTGCAGATTGCTGTTAATGGTGACTTTTAGAAATGAGTGATTTTTTACGATCTATAAATCGCTGAAATGGACTAGCTAAGAAAGTCATTTATGTTTTTTCAGCTTGAAAATAATGGAAACATTCACCAATATTTTCATTTTCAACGTTTTGTTTTTACACTAATTGAAGAACATATTTGCCAGGACCCTAAATTAAGATATGCTAATGTGGTAACTTTAAGAATCCACAATTATTTAATTTTACATTTTCAATTAATTTAACTTTAAACCCAATTTACAATTTATCCGTTAAACTTCTACTCGCCTGTTATTACTGACATTTGGGACATGTGGGACAATCTTAAATCAGTTTAATTTCGCAGTATGAATGAACCTTAAATTATTAGTATTGGGACGTTTATATGCTTTGCTGTAACTTAAATCTTTTTCCTTTTAATATACATTTAAATCATTCCGGTAATTTTATGTTAATGTACACTACCGATCACAATTATTTGCACACACAGTGCGACACGCATAAATAAAGAAAATACTTTTTTTTTCTTCTGTGTACCTATAAGGTACACAGAAAAAATCAAGTGATAATTTTAACACTCAAAAGTGGTAAGTACATGTCGGTCTCCACAGTCATTAGTGTAGTTTTACTTTTTCGGGAAAAAGATGGTCTCATATGCCATCTTTTACCCGAAAAGGCAATACTACACTGATGAGTGTGGACCGACATGTATCACTTTTGAGTATTAAAATTAACACTTGATTTTTACTGTGTACCTATAAGACCGTTTATTAAAAGAAAAGTAAAGTATGAGAATGGTAAACATTCATGTTTGTAAAACCTTTCAACTCTAGTGTTATTATAAAATGCATTTTTATGTTAAAATAATGTGAGAGTTAGTACATTTTACATTTTTATAGTTTTATTTTCATTTTTTTTTATAACATGAAAACCAATCAAATAAAATACTAATAGAATACGGTAGCTTTTATCGGTTGATGTGCTATGCTACTGTAAGGTATGGGACATCACGAAAGATACACAGGTGGAAGATGATCAACCCCATCTGGAATTAATACAGATGTATTTCATACCATATCCTTTATATACAGGTTAGTATAGACATTATCATCACTTCCACAGAAGTGCACGGATAAGCCCTACAGGGCGAAACGTGTCTGCAGATGATGGAGATGATTGCATAATGGCTTTTCTATTAAGATTCCATATCTTAGGTTTTGCCGGTTGACGTGCTATGCTACTACTGCAAGGTGTGAGATAACGCAGTTTTGTCCATCCTTGCGGTAATAGATGGCTAGTTAATTCCTACAGATGGGGTTGATCATCTTTAATTTCAATAATATTCATAGAATTCACGTATTGTATATTTATTTTTAGTTTATCAGTTTAGTTTGAGTTGGTGTGTGGACTGCCGAAGTGTAAAGACGTGTGTGTGTGTGTGTTGCTCTGTAGTAAATCGATGCAAATAATTGCATACGCAGATGACTTAGCAATAATTGCAAGGACAAAAGATGATCGAAAAACAGCAGAATCCAGTTAGGGAATAAGGCATTTTAAAAATCTATTAAAGGACAAGAAACTTAGTAAAAATACAAAAATAAAAATCTATAAAACAATGATTAGACCTGTCGTAACATACGCAACAGAAATAACAAGCTTTACGTTAAAGGAAGAAGAACAACTAAAAGTATTTGAAAAAAAATTATAAGATGCATGACAGGATTAAAAAAGATTGGTGAGGATGAATACAGGTTACATATGAATTATGAACTCGAAACGATAATGAAATGTCAAAATTTATAAAGCCAGTAGGATTAGGATTAGAAGTATAACAGAATGGAATCCCGTCAAAAGTAGACCAAGAGGAAGACATAAGGTGAAATGGAAGGAACAAGTGGAGAAACACCTGAAAAAATTGAACAAAGAATTGGAGAGAATTATTAAGAGATAGAGAACAATGGAGGAGAGTTGTCAATGACGCAAGAATACACCAGGAATTATGAAGCGGACGTAAAGTTTTGCAGTTTTACAGCTAGAATTTCTGCTACAGCAGCTTTATTATTATTATCGTCAGTAGCTCATTATTACCATTAGCTTATGGGGAATTGAATAAATAAATAAAATTCCACCCATTTTCTATTAAATGACCTGTTCTGAATTTTCTTGAATTAGTTGATAGATATGTATGTAAATATTTATTCACGCTTGGAAGTAACAAAATATCAAAGTTTTTTGAATAAAAATAAAACTTTTATTATTAAAAGTTAACAATCTACTGGGTCAACAGCCGACCGTTACGTAAATATCCGCGAGTGTTCGGTCGACCTTCGTGCATTGTTTGATTGTTTAACGAAATCTCTGTGTAATTTATGTCGGCTGCCGGCTGCCATTAAGATCTAGATTATACGGGCACGCCGGACTAATTTCACGGTCTTAAAATTATGTAATTTAAAAGAACACGTGAACATAGATGTTTTTTTTTATTTCGAATAAAAGGTTGATAGAGCACGCGTTACCTTTCGTCGCATTTTCTTAATCACGCATGGTGATTTACGGTAACCTGTCCATTAATATAGTGGAAAAACGATTCTAAATGCATGCATAGCAGGTGACTACCACTTTATTTGATGTTTATTATTAGAAAAGGAACTTAAGACCTCTTGTCACCTATTTTTCAAAATTCAAAGGAACTTGTGTCTAGCGCGGGAACAGTTTAACATTTGTTTCTGGTGATATAACATATGATCTCTGTTGTTTGCCAAAAATCCTTATGAAAAAAAATCAAACTAGGAACACATAGATTCAGAGTCTTGCAAAATATTAAAACTTGTTTATGTTATAGCATGTATTAATTAGAAATAAACATATATAATTTTTTGAAAAAGAGCTGTATATAAAACGCACTAAAAAGGAGAAAACAAGTTGTTTTCCTAACTTTTCACAGAGTGATTGACATTTTATACAGCTTAAGTGAGCCCTCTAGTTCACCCCACATTACAATAAAAAAGTTAATCTTTATAATCATCATAGTATTATCCTTTTTAGTGTGTTTTATCATCTTTATATAAACAAATATATGTTAATTTAAGAAAACTCAATTATACAATTATAGCAAATAAGTTGTATTTGTTATTATGTTGAAGGGCTTCCGGTTAAAAAAGGGGGCCAGTCGCATTGGAGTTAAAGTTTGTAAGAGCAATTCGTTTATTTATAAGAATTTTTATAATCATCTTTGTTGCAATTTGTAAGGACACTTCCCAAGTTGGTTAAAATATACATCGCATACTCTGTTGATTGTTTGATAAGATGTGTTTCAATCAGTTCTTCTCGTACAACAACATATTATTCTGTGATTAATATTGTATCATATATTAGATACCTTGAGTAATGTGACTTTAAACTCTATGAAATCCCTACAATAATATATTCTTTCAATGTTAATGTATGTACTCTTGCACCAGCAAAGTGTTTTTGTACTGTTTCAACCAAAATATTTAATATCAGCAGAATAGTAAGTAACGGAATTTAATTTGGCATCGAAATCAATTACTGCAGTAAAGTGCATTATTAATTTTCCCATTGCACTTACACAGAAGTTAACACGACTAACCACTTTTGTTTATTCATTTAGATTTTTGACGTGTTTATACCTAAATATAACCTCCTTATGAACCTAAATTATACAACTAATACTAATTTTGGGTTTTTTTGCCGTTTTTCTGATGATTAATTTCATGTATACTAGCTGACCAAAAAACATGTTACGACGCTCACTTATTTATTTAAAATGGAAACACACTTTTTTATTTAATTTTTAAATACTTATCACCTCCTATACCTGAATTCAACTGTCTTCGAGAAAAAGTTGAAACTTGAAACATCAACATACTATTATTTATTTAGAAAAAGTAGAAAAATGCAATAAAAAATAAAAATTATTTTATTTTTATTTAAATGTTGGAAATGACCTCCACCAACTTCCTGGCAGTATCCGAGACGATATTATTTATTAATCCCTGCAAAACTTTTTCAACTACTTTAGGTTCTATCAATCTCATTTCGTCTCTTATCCAATTCTTTAAGTCTTCGATGTTATTTGGCCGGTTAACGTAGACCTTACACTTAAGATAACCCCACAGAAAAGGGGTCAAACCTGGAGATTTGGGCGGTCACTCAATTGGACCCCGTTGACCAATCCATCGTTCAGGCAAAACCGTATTGAGGTACTCACGCACAGGACGAATGTAATGGGCCGGAGCTCTATCTTGCTGATACCATAAGAAATCGTTTGGGGTGTCAGGATCATATGGATCGGGGTATAAAGTGGCAAGAGATGGTACTAGGTCATCTTCTAAAAATTCTAAGTATCTGTCGCCGTTTAAGTTCCCATCAAAGAAAAAGGGGCCCAAAATCTTGTTTTTAACAATACCGGCCCAAACAATAACATTTTGAAGATATTGGTTGTAACATTCAATTATCCAGTAGGGATTTTTTCCTTTTGGATGCGCATCCCGTCCCCATAACCAATCATCATCAATATCTCTATTCGCACTCTTTCATTGAGACGTACCATAAAAAAAACTTATCGTAATAAGTTTTGCTAAAACAAAGTCACTGTATGACTTAATTCAAGGTTTTATGTACATAACTTAAGTGTTTAAGTTTAGAAGAGTTTTTAGGCTTTACAATTTTTTTCGGAAACAGTTGAATTCAGATATAGGACATGATACATAAAATATGTTCAGAATTTGACGTAGAATTTAAAAATGAAATAAAAAAAGGTGTTTCCATTAAAAAAGGAGTGAGCTGTCATAACATGTTTTTGGGTCACCCAGTATACATGAAATAATCATCAGAAAAACTACAACTAAAGTCAAAATCGGGGGGTCCGAGCATTTCTTCGAGGAAAAAAAAACACCTGAATTTTAAATGAATTTATTCCAACCTTTACGTGCTCACTGTATACTTGTTATATACTTTTCATTTAAGTGGCGTATTGTATATCTAATAATGTAATGTAATATTTATTACTGCTTGGTATTTTAGATTATCATATTTGGTAAGCTCCAACAAACATAAAGTTAATTCGTTTTGCCATAATGATGTGAAATACTTCAGGAAGATTAAAGAAACCCAGCCAAAACTTTTATTCGTTAAATTATATATATTGTTAAGTTGACTTAGTTGGTAAATATGTTATTAAAACTTTGTTAAATCATTAATATGAAATGCATCGGATATTAATCTAACTTGATGCGTTTCTCGCCTTGATGAGCGTCTACAAACCTATTAACTGGATCAATAAAACAAGTCTTGGGAAAGTTGAAGTACACGTACAAGTGACGAATATGTTACTCGATGAGTTTGTTTCAACCTCCTCCAGTTTTAACGTGTCGTGCGCGGTGCTTTGGAATATGAATAGAAAATTAATACTTTTAGATTTATTTACTATAGCGAAAATAAAATTAGTTAAAAATACAAATAGTCTGCCTATATTTAATGTCTAAGCCAAGAAATAGGGTGTAAATTTTCCATGAAACATAAATTTTGGCAGTTTAACAGATTACTGTTTACCGAGAAATAATTTCCAACATCAGATCTAAAACTGTATTGCTTTAATTTGCTTAAATGTGTCTGTTATTTAATTTCATTATTTTTTAAGTTAGCAATGTCAGCTGTCGAAGATTTTCATTTCTAAAGAATCTCTTACTAAACTTTTATGTATGGTTCTAAAAATGAATGAAGTTCAAATACAAGAACGTTCAGTATGAAAGCACAAAATTTCTCGTTTTCAAAGTAATTATAGGTGGATCAATAGCTTGTAAAACCAACGTCGAATAGAAAATGCACTTTTCCAATTGAAATATTAAAACCGTCATTCTCTTCATTTCCTATATATGTATTACTCGCGTCGCATTAGCGGTATGTGTTCGGTATAGATAGACGTCTTGTTAGAAACGCTGAGCATCGCTGAACAGGAGAATTGATTATTAGAACACTGTATCTATTATTCTTGTCATGTATAGTGATATTGCTATATTCTGTTTTGTACATTCTGTAATTAAATGTGAATCATGTGGTATTATCTGTTTACAGTTTAGTATTTCTCTGTCATCTGTCCTTAGTTTTGAGCTATGTATATTGAATTATTTGCCCGGTGCGATCTCAAATATTAATAGTCACTTTGTAACTGTTGTGGCAAGTCAATGTTAAGATCTAATTGAGCGCAATTGGGACCTCAATTGGAAGATACTTAAAACAAAATTATTACCATTCGTTCACGTTTTGTTCACGTTGTACATAAGCTATTTTAGATGTATATTGAACGGCATCTTCATTTTCTTCATATATTTCTAATACGGTAGCTCAGACAGTTTTTATATTGTTGTTATTTGTTGTGGATTTTTAAATTTGGTTCTTTAATAACATTGTATTTTAGACATGGAAATACTCACCATTATGCACTCAGATTTTTGTTCAACTTTGAGTATTGAAACATTTTCTCAGTCTATCTCTCTGGGCGCAATTTTTTGCCTCATTTTAATAAATTTTTTGTACAGTGGTTATTATGTATTTTGCACCGCAAATTAACATCAATGTAGCGCTTTCACCTTACGAACAGTAAAACGCTACCTCTACTCAACAACGCCCTTTTTGCCCTACAACAGTCATGTAAAACTCAGAGTCACTGGTGGGCCAAAAGCATGAAGACCGTAGAATAGGTGGGCCGCAAAACCTAATCTTAAAGAAGACAAACTACTGAAAATCTTAACGAAAAAAGTACTATTACGGGACAAGTATATTTATTAAATTTCCAATAAAAAGAACATTACAAAAAAGTACAAAGATTAACTTCTTTTGCCAGATATTTGACATCTTTTGTCTTTAATTAAGTTGTCTGCGTCCAAGTTTGCGTCCGTCAATCGCGATCTTGTGGCAGCTTTGTTTCCTTTCATCAAAGAAAATAATTGTTCACACTTATAGGTACTTCCAAACATTGACAGGATTTTACAGGCATATTTTCTTATTTCTTGGTATTGAACAGGCAAGTACTTGTAAAATTCGAATGTACCAACACTATAAAATTTTTGTTTTAAATGGGTCTGACACTTAATCTCAATCACTTCCATCTGCAAGTGACGGGGAACTTAGAGTAAAAAGATCAGTAAATAAAGAAAAATTGCTTTCTTGCGACAAAAAATCCTGAAACCGCTTTTCAAATTCTTCCACGTGGCATCCAATTTTCTCTGCATACATTTTGTATGATATTGGGACAACTGTACATTCCTAATACGCATTACAAGTCAGAAAATGTGACAGATTATCCACCGCTAGCTGTTGTCCACAGCATCATCTTACACTTGAAAGCTTTCACATGATCATGCATATCTGTTATAACTTGATGAGGTCCTTGCAATTTCGTATTTAAGTCCGACAAGTGTTTTGTGATATCTACCATAAATGAAAGTTCTTGTAAAAAAGGTAAGTCAAATAATAGGCTCATCTTGTCCTTTCACTTCCATGAAGAAGCGTATTTCTTCTTTGCGTTTCCAAAACCGATCGAGAACCATAGAACACGAAAGCCATCGCAACCCTGCATAATAAGGTAAACCAGTGTACTCACTTTCTAAATCACGTAATACGCAGAAAACTGTCGTTGATTAAAGCCACGTGACCTTATGAAGTTTATCATTTTTTTCACTGACTTTAAAACGCTTCCAACGTGATCACTTTTAAGCATAAAACTTCTTGGTGGATTGTACAATGAACATAATGAAAATCTGGATTGTCACTGCACGTTTCTCTGATCTTTGTCTGTAATATTTTATTGAAACCATTATTTACTTCAGTCATTGAAGGAGCTCCATCTGTTGCAACGGAACACAGTTTTGACAAACTAAATTGTACTTTTGCAGAAATTCATAAATAGCATTGAAAATATCCTCCCCACTTGTTGTATCATGCAATGGCACTAATTCCAGTAATTCTTCATAAACGTTGAAAGCACGAAGAAAAACAGCGAGTTGTGCCACACCACACACATCTGTACTTTCGTCACAGGAAATATAAATTCAATGAAAGAGTCTGATTTTGTTTTTATTTGATCACTTATATTGGCAGCCAACTCAGTAACTCTTTCAGCGACAGTATTCCGGAACAAGGATATATTTTGAGAAGCCTTCACGCTTCCGGGACTTACAATTTCACTCTTTTATAAATTCCCCTTCAACAAATGGTTTTGAGTGTTTTGCGATCAACTCCGACAGTACGTAACTCGCTCGAACGACAGATTCATTTTCTTGCTTTGGACGTGTAAAGCTGTTGATCTTTTAACCGTTGATTTTAACTTATTTAACTTTTCGTTTCTACTCATGCCTGTATACTTGTCAAACTTAGTTTTATGACTATCATAGTGACGTTTTATATAATATAATTTTGGGACCCCGACTGTACTGTTACAAATCAAGCAAATATTTTTGTCTTTTATTTCACAGCAAAAAACACTGTAATTCCCACTTTTCTTGAAAGTTACGATGCTCATCTACAAGTTTCCTCTTACTTCCACATGTTAAAAACTGACTGAACTCAATCGAGCAGTATTGGCTTATATACGGATTGTGATTTCTCGACAGTTCTTTCCGGAATGTTCAGATAGCGTCATCTGTGTTTTCGCGCGATAGACCTTTCTGGAACAAGCCAGATGACATGTGGCTTTAGGTTGAGTACGGCCACCTTAGTTCATCCTCCTAAATATGGATGGCACTATTTGGTCCATTTTATACCAATCCTAACAGTACTTTATTTTCGCGCTGCATAACGATAAATAAACAAAAGATATTTACTCTCTTATAATTATTTATGATGGTTTTAATTAAAACCAACTTACATAATACAAAATATATGTTAGAAAACTTACCCTTCTCTGAAAACTGTCTTCCTAATATAGCATATTATCAAAGCTTGAATATAACTAATTAATTTTCATTAAAATCACATATACAACAACTTACGTCGATCGTCGAAAACGGTTGCGATATGTGTATGGACTTGTTGCAGCGCGCGCCTTTTCAAAACCGGTTTTTAACACGCTCGCTGGCTGTTTTCAAAATTGATTCGGACCGCAGGAAAACGCTCCGTGGGCCGCATGTTTGACACGGCCGCCCTACAACAAGCTGTTTCACTTTCCATACATATATCTAGACGAACAACACGCTTTTAAAGGGACATATTCCAATACTGTTTATAGTTTCACGACCTCTTTTCCTCTCGCTGTGTTGCAAGAGTGGAGTGAGATAACTGAAAACTTGGAAATTACCTTTTTTCACTACTCACACTAATCATCAAGGAGAATATTACACTTGGTATGGTTATTTCCCGTTGAAACTACACCTACTACAGGCCCATCTAAGTATTCAACATTTATTGAGATCAAGGTTAAATTAACGGCGCGAAATTTCCGTTGTCAGAAAATTATTTTCTTGCCGACGCAGATATAATTTTTGTCGATCGCGGATATAAATCAGAAAAAAGTGTATCTGGACATGGCAAAATATGTGATTGTCATATCGCAAAATAATAAACCTTTGTTTATTTGATCATAACAGTAAGACATATTTAAAATGTCGCAGTTATAATTTTTCATAAAATACCGGTTATATAAACTACGTATGTAAAATAAGCACTCACTCTTGCCTTGTGTAATTACCTGTTCTAATTTTATAAACTTTACTAACCAAAAAACATACTGTCAATACGTGATTGAAAGAAAGTTGATTTTGGAACAGCCTCAACTTCAATTCTCATTTCTACTGTAGCATATCTTTACCCAACAAAGAATATTTTAAACTCCATGCCTTTTTCTTAACTTGCTATAAATATTTTTGTTGAAAATATAATGCAAAATTATTGTATTATTGTAGGTACCTACTAAAATTTTAACTACCTTTTTTATATTCGTCACAACTGAAAATATGCATGCATTCCTTGGAGTATTTCTTTAATTGGTTCGTGTGCGTATATTTAGATATGATTTAAGGTATAAAATTAACGAATCCATTAACGACTACAAGTGCATTCCAATTGAGATTAAACTAAGAGCACGTGATACACATTCGCCGGCGAAGGCGTTCATTTATTGCACAATGTTCGTAAATACGTAGCGATCTGATGTGTAATTGTTAGAGAACTAGATATTCACTAATTTATTAATTGAAAATATATGAGATATACTATTGTACTTATATTTATCTATTGTCTATTATAAGAATTGTGTATATAATATGTTGTTCTAACAAAATCGGCTTAATAAAACAACTACAATCTAGGGTTTCACTAGAAGCAAAGAAGCACCGCCAACTTCAAGAGGAAATAAATTGGGAATAGTATAACAAACGTGGGAGAGATAGCACATGCAAACATACGTAAACAATACAAAATTTGGAAGGTTAAATCATCATATTTTTATTATGTATACATACAGTCGCGGACACGCCAATAGGGACACTAATAAGAACGTCAATTTTTTTAACCTTATTAAGAATATTTAAAAAACAGGAGTAATTATCTGATAAACGGTAAGAGTATATGGTGCATTTATATACTTTGCACTGATTGTTAAGGGAATCCCGTGAGTATAGACAGTGCTGCTCGATATACAAGATATATAATGAACGACAGTGGTGAGTTATGCATGCAAAACCATTTTTGTCCTGAAATTCATACTATTATTACAAGTAGACGCCAATAATACGAATGTACTTATATTTATTGTTTGTGCAATTAAATATGGGAAAAGGCAAGCATTGCTCCGCTGTTCTACCCAAAATAATAATTAATTTATATCGACAGAATCGAAGTATACGTGGTATTCCAAGTGAGTTGAAAGTTTCCTAAACTTTAGTGCACAATGCAATTATGTATTTCAAACGACACGGTACAAGTGAAACTGTTCCTTTACGGACATATCCCAGGAAAACGTCTGAGCAGGTGGATAGAAGAATAGTAAGATGGGCAAAATCTAATTCCATTATTGAGATCTGTCGGTATTAATAAAGAACTTGCAGCCAGTTGAATTAACATAAGTTAACGAACAGTTCGAAGGCGTTTAGTTGAGGCTGGTTTGCATGGATGAATTGCAAGACGAAAACCACTAGTTTCCAAGCGTAATCGATTACACCGAATAAAGTTTGCACAAGAACATTTACATTGGGCAGAACAGCAATGGAAATTTGTACTATTCAGTGAAGAAAGTAAATTTAACAGAATAGGATGGTCGACGATATGTGGGGAGATTGAAAACTGAACAATTTAATCCCAAATATTGTACAACCGTCGTGAAAGGAGCTGGTCGCAACGTAAAGGTTTGGGGTGTATGTCGTGGCGAGGTGTTGGTCCTATTCACTTGATTAACGGAATAATGGACCAGCATGTTTACAAAAATATTAAAACATTTACCCGTAATTTGGAAGTATGGTCAAGACAGTGACCCTAAGCATACTTCCACGTTGGTAAAAAAGTGGTTTGCAGATAATGCAGTCGATGTTATTGAATAGCCATCGTGTAGCCCCAACTTAAACCCGATAGAACATTTGTGGAATGACGATGAATTTATAATTTGAATGAACTTTTTACTCTGGTGCAGAACATATGGCAAGCACTAATAAAGTCTATGCCCGAAATATGTGCTGCGGTAATAAAAGCAAAGGGATATCCAACAAAATATTCATTAATTTTATTTTATTTCTTATCCAAAAGTAGCAAGAATTATAGTGTCCTTATTTACCTGTTGACACGCATTTAAAAATTTTAAATTTACTCTAATATAAACCTATGCAAAAATTTTAAAAGTGTAGTGTTTGTACTACTACTATACAACTATGTTATTTCATATTTTATGCAAATAATTTTTTGTTTTTCTATAAAAAGCATTTTTATATTTACACTCCCTATTACCGTGTCCGCGACTGTATCTATATATCTGACGTTGAGAAATAATATCATTGCCGCTCAAGTGTGTTATTAATACTGAAGTTCTTTCTTGTAAAGCAGTAAATTCAAAACTAACTACTTTGACCTAGATATTTGCCATCGATTAAATGTCTATACAGGTATTGAAAGCGCATTCGTCTGATCTTATTGCCTGTCTGATTGTGTCGCCTATGTTATCTAAAATTTGTCAACCATAATTATATGAAATGCTAATTCTAGGTTAATTAATAATCGTGTAAGTGCTCGACAACATTCATTATATATATATATATATAGCTGTGATAATATTGACGGCGTTTGTTCTACATGTTCTAAATTTTCAATTACTCAGGTCATCCAAATGTATTGTAGCTGTAGGGTAAATTGTATGTTTGACGGCACTGAAAAAGAATCTAAAGGAGTAAGTTTTCGTAGTTATTGCAAATTACAGTTGCTCACGAAAGTATTCGGCCATATCGAAACGGACAGAGTATTTCTAAAGTATAAAGTAATACGAAATGTGCATATTACATTCATTTATTAATACTCTTTAAGTCTAACAAAGTTTTAAATTTAAAATAATAGAAACTACAGTAATACAGTAACAAAAAATATAACATAAAATACGCATTGCATCAAGCACGCAGAACTATGCGGCCAGTAGGTGATTACCGCAATAAGACACCCGGAGAATCACTTGTCTCGGCGTGGAGACTCAGTTTCATTAGTCATTCCGAATATTCGGGAAACAAGTCTGGCAGAGAGACAGCTAATTGTTTCTTTAAGTGAACAAGGATATTCACAAAGAAAAATCGCCAGAGATACCGTTATTCCACGCAGTACTATACAGGATATCAACGGTAAGTTTGCTGTTCACAATAGTTTAACTAATAGGCCGCGCACTGGACTTCCAAACATATTAACGTCTCGAGAAGAGAGGAAACTTTTGCAATCTCTTAAGAAAAACCCATTTTTGAGCAGCCGAGAAGTTTATGCAGACATGCAAACAACCACAGGAAAATCACCCAGTGTGGAAACTATTCGTGGAGTGATTCGAGCAGTGGGTATAATGGAGGTGTACTTAGAAAAACCCTGGGTTAGTGAAATTACTAAAAAGAAGATTGGAGTTTGCTACCAAATACGTGAATACGTTTTTATTATTTTCAATTTAAAACTTTGTTAGACTTAAAGAGTATTAATAAATGAATGTAATATGCATATTAGTTGTTTCTTATTGCCTTATAATTTTGAAATATTCTCTCCGTTTCTATAAACTGCATGGTGCCCGGATACTCTCGTGAGGAACTGTATATAAATTTTAAATGAGGTAGGGTAGAATCCATAAGAGATGCACGTGGCGTAGCCGCTAAACTTGGTACTATCCATGCTAGATGCTATAGATGTGTCTTTGGTTTTATACTACCTGCTCTCTCCAATCCGAAAAACTGACTCGCACAAGTGCCATCAGATATGAAATTTTACTCTTTCAATAACCGTTCTTGCAACATAAAAATTTTAACTTAATTTAACTTAACACTCGTGCGTCTTGTAGTTGAAGATATGAAAATCATTTGTTCTCCAGAGATTGCCCCTCTTCGATTAAAAATTGACGTGTATCAGCAATTTTGTAAAAGAATCTTGATTCGTAAATATTTAGGATTTCTTTTCCCCGCAAACAGGCTGTATAACGTTGATTTAAGTATTCAACGTTATACAGGTGTGTGCGGAGGAGGGATGGTTAAACTTTTTCAGTAAATACGTAGTTAGAGTAATTCACTCACAGGTATTTTTGGTTTAGTCCTACCATTTTCACCTACTATAAAAACAGTTTTGTTGCACCTGGTGATTTGTGTGACCATAACAATCAGCTCACACTTTAATATCCACAATAAAAAAAACTGTTGAAAAACAATACGATGCTATTTTATGAACAACAGTCTACTTAATTATATACACATGTTATTTTAGTAACCGATAAATACGCAATGTGGATGACATATGATATGAACTAAAAATACATCGGCGGACGTTCAAGTTATCGGATTACTTTACTGACACTGTAATTTGCGTGTGGATATTTAGCTATATCTGCACTCCTTGGTCCTGCACTTTTATTTTATTTTAAATATTAATAATCATAATAATTATTTAATCCAGTATATCCATTTGGTATAGGACAAGTTAAAATAACATAAATAAAAAAGTAATTCATAGATTCTCTGTATGTATGTATATGTGTGTGAAACCCATTAACTTAATTAACAAGCTTTCGTAGAATTAAAGTATTCTTCAAAAGTACTAAAATACAATGTCTAATAAAAACCTCCAAGTTACGCTTAAACAAACTGTGGCTCTTAATTGGCTTAAGTTCAGCCACAATGGCATTTTAATTTTTAATACCCATATAGGAGGGACATTTTTCGAATATTTTTCAGAAATGCGTCGAGATGCACAACACGTTTCTATACCAGGTATAATACTCCTGATGATAGTATCTATTTTTGACAAAAACTTCATTTGCTTTGACATATAGCAATCTCTCATATATACAGAGTGTGAATAAATTGTCGCGAACCTTGTAGGCAGCGACATTCCTCGTTTGGTTCTGAACTGAATATCTTAATGTTAAAATGTTGTATCATGCATCATATGTTTGCAGGAACCACTTGAAAGAAGCATACATTTGACAACACCACACTCGCATACTACTTTAATCTAGATACCGTAATATTTTCTGAATTTCAATCTTCGTAAACATTTTATTTGTTATTAATAGTATCAGAGGAGTGGATTTTACGTTTTAAATTTTACACGTTACGCGAGATGACGAAATGATTTCCTCTTGAAATTTTTTATTACCAAAATAATACATATTTTATAACACGGTTTATTAATTTTTGGATATTTATCTGACAGTAAATCAGTGGCACTATTACCCACATAATTGTTTGAATTTAAATCGAAATCCGACTGTTTCTAAGCATAGCTGCAATCACTAGGTATCGTCTGTATTACTTATTCGAGCCTTTCTGGTGATTTCCAATACTGCGACGCTAATTCTGTCGAACTTCGTGAATCTCTTGGGGAGTCGTTGCATACACTTTCTCTAATAAAATTCCAAACAAAAAAGTCTGAGGATTGAGGATTGTGATCGGGAGATCTCGCAGGCCATAAGAGGATCGTCGTGACCAATCCAACTATTTGAGAATTGTTTGTCCAACCACTATCTTACATTACGAGTCATGTGGGCAGGAGATCCATCATGTATGTAAATCGTGTAATGGCGTATGTTCAACGGCATCTCGTCAATAACTGGTTTCCTCACATTAAGATGTCATTGGCATCAAGATGATTTTCTACGTAAATTGACCCAATGTGTAATTTATTATTGTTATGGTTTTCGTAGTGCGGCTGAACTTTAGAACATGGTATGGACGAAGAACGATTTCTCATAGAACCAATGTTCAAGCTAACTGTCTGGTACTAAGGGAAATATCTTCTTGTACTGCGTCTAGAATTTGTTCTTCTAGTTGTATTCTACGCCTTTCTCTTGGTCAACCAGCATTAGTATCTCTTGTATTTGGCGAACCAGTTTCGCGAAGACTTTGGTCCAGTTCCACTAGGATGTCTCCAGTTTTGGAAACTGCGATATTCTCGTTCTGCCATCGAAAGGTCGAAGAAACACAGAAACTCAAGAACTAATCAAGTCAGTCTATACACAATAATCCCAAAAAAACATAGGTTGTGCAAAATTGTAACGCGGAAGTCGATTTAAATACATAAATATCAAAATTTGATAGTAATGTTTTTGATTGTAATCGCAATACAAACTTATTGTTCTACAACGTTGCCAAATGTTCTGTTCGTGAATGTATGTTTAATGAATAAATGTTAAAAACAAAATTTTAAGTCAAAAAGAAAAATTTACGAAAAAATTCTATTAAAAATTCCTCTTTGTTATAAATTGCAGCTATCTCTATGAGCAAATTTCGAATAATAACGCTTATTTGTGGACTATCTAATCTCCGAACTTGAAGAACCTCGTAGAGGCGCATGAAGCATATTATAATGTTTTAATGTTGAGATTTTCGATTCAGAATTTAACAAGAGGTAACGTCTCGTGTGGCTTTTGTGTCAATTTATACACACCCTATATACGGAGAGAGCAAAAATGATTGTCATGTCTGAAGTTTGCAGCAACATTGTCTTACCTGTTATCTATATATTTGTTTGTCTTTTTCTTATTCATTTACTGGAACTTCAGACATGACAATCATTTTTACTCTCTCGGTAGGATCGTAACCGCCAACAATTGCAATGACTTAAAAATAGGGCGACATGATTCATACTTCAACACATCCGCAACATTCCCAACACCGAGTTTTTGCTGCCTTGATATTCTTATTATTGAATTGGCCGATCCCCAAAAGATGATCCCGTGCCGCAAACGAGATTCAAACTGCGCATGATAATATAGTATTGCAGTACTGCCAGCCATACTTCTCAACCTATAAAGTGCTTCGCAAGTAGATGACAATTTCTCTGCAAGATTAACGATATGTGATTCCCAGCCTATGCTATTGTAAAGTCTACTCCCACAGATTTGTGTTTCTCCACCTGCTGAAACGTTTTAGAGTCGTATGTACGTTTATACGTAATAGACTGCTCTCGTGGACTAGCAATGCTCGGTGTAAAATGAACAAAAACGGTTCTATCAATATTTACATGTAGTCTGTTGTTTTGAAATCAATCTGTTGCGTTTCGTTTATTGAATCATATTTGGTACTGCTAGCTGTCAAAATGCCTGTATCGTCAACATACATAACGATATTGCTAGTACAAGACGTATTTGGTAAATCATTAACACAAATTATTGAGAATAACGTGCTAAATACAGATTCCTGTGGTATTCGCAAACACTTCAAAGGACTTAATATATGATTACCAGCGTAAATAATTTGCGACGTAACTGGTAAATACCACTCTGTCCAGTGCAGCACTAATGTTGCGTTTATTCATTCACTTCGCATGCAGTATTACAGGCAATTTTTTCTGAACGAGAAACTAATGTTACAAAAAGAAGTACTTAAACTTCAAATGACTAACGTTTGTTACTGGCAAAAATGCAGAAAACTTTGCTGCTTTTCGCAAAACTCATTAATTAGATTAAGAGTTTAACGTTCAGAAAGTTGGCGGTTTCCTGTAAAATTTAACTTCAACCGTAATCAGATCTCAGGGAATTCTTACGGGTATTAAATTAAGCTACGTAGACGTAGCTATTCATTCTTTGATATTTTTTCTTATTAATAAAAAGTGAATGCGGGAGATTCTTAACACTAGAACAAAGCAATATAAATGTAAAATATTAGAGATAAGATAACTATAACTATATACAGAGTGAATTCTTGCGGATAAGCTCAGTAAAGAGTAACTAAGGGCCGGTTGTACCAACCAAGTTCACCGCTAGTTCAGCGTGAACTTCAGTTCAACGAAGTAATTGCGTTGTA
>JARFOC010000651.1:515578-545675 GCA_031763485.1 Osmoderma eremita
TTTTACAAAATATAGTCGAAAGGTGAACCCACCAAATGAGGTTATTTGAAAGACTGTAACGCAAGAAAAAAATTAAGGTACCGCACAAATACCTCAAAATATGTCACAAGTAGCCCCACTTTACGGTACCGAAATCTGCCACAAATAAAATACCTTATTAAAATAGAAAATAGCGAGATTAAGATCAGAAGGTCGCGAATGTGTGTGGAAAAAGAAAGAGATGAATATTAGAAGAAGGGCGACAGCAATGTTTAAATTTAATAGATATATAATATTTTTATGTATTACTGATCATATTTCGTATCAAATTTGAAATTTTATTATTGCTATTTTTGACAGAAAGCTAAAAGATAGCATGTTAAAAGGTAAAGATGCTGATCGGTAATTGCGTACAGTGGTAGTAAGAGGAGGCTCTGTAGTAACTACCACAGTTCCTAAACCGAAATCATATGCAGCGTCTTTAGAGTAATTGCAAATGGAGTCTTGCGTCTTATATTAATAAAAAATTTGTATTTATGAATGAGAATGAAATTAGAAAGAGGAAAAAGACCACAGACGAATATTAATTCGTAATTAATTAATAAATCAAAATTTCGTTGATAATATGTATCCATGTTGGGCAAGCTATAGGTGCTACTCAAGTTGTGACAACTCACAGTGGACTTCCTAATTGTTCGTAAACTAATTATTCTTTATATTCAATCACGTGCCTTAATTAAAAAGATCCATATCATTTTCTCAATTCGTTCTTATTATAACATAATATTCTATTAAGAGATACGTATGTTGTATTATTGTTACAAAAATTGTTTAACATTAAACCAGATAACCGTATAAAATGTTAATTTTCTCCCAAATATTTGATCGAATTTTTGAGTAGTGTTTGGTTATCTATGAATATAGATTAGAAAGATGTATACAGCAAAGAGTATTGTTTCTATTTCAATACCTAAAATTTAATTTTAGGACGTAAAGGTTACTTCGTTAAGTGTGAAAACAATTCAACCTGTATGCATAAAACCCAAATAATCTTTTCAACCAAAATCCCTGAAAACAATTCAAAATAAAGTCAAATTACTGCGCTTTAACTACGGTATTATAATACAAAAGCAATATAACCTCTGAAGTAGCAAATATGAAACATACCTGGTTAATAATAATGATAACCAAACCATACCATATTTTATGATGTTCTAATTACCGGGAATAATTATTATTGTTACCGTAAACTAATTGTAAATCCCTGACTTCACATTTTCATAACAAAAGCTATTCAGTGAAAGGAATTTTGTGTGCCTTTTTTGATGTGCTATATAGATATAGACATTGTAATATTAGAATGCTTCTGGATATGTTGCACATTTCAGTGCACATTTAGTTTTAAATTTTCTCTGTGTACAGATCATTGTGTGTTTGTAATATATATTTAAATTAAGTGGATGCACTTTTTAATATTTATATTATTTACACTGAGCGCTAATTTCGCGAGAATTGACATCTCTTTGTGTTACGTTTAGCATTCCTCACTGGAATGCTTCATGCTTCCAATGCAGAGTAATGCTTGTTTTCTAAAAATTGCACATTTTTTAACAAAACTTAAACGCTTTCTTACTAATACATTACACCTTCTCACTCATACAGATTGTACACGATCGAAACAACACATAAACTCGGAAACATTCCGATTCATTATCCTTTCAAGGAATTCAATTCTTTTCCAACCAAAACCTCTTCAGTTTACACAGACAAAGGCGATCATATTACACTGATGGTAATATACCAGTAAATATAAACCCCCCACAGAAACAACACTGACAAATGCTATGTTCGCCTACTGCGCGACCTGCATACAGACAAACAACATGCACATCACCTACAAAAGACTTAACAAGAGTTCACCAGATTCAAGAGGCTCACGTGTAGTTGTTTTGTCTGTGTGTAGGTCACCGCAGAGGATAGTTCAACAACTTCTCAACCACTGATGGTAGTCTATAAGGAACCACGTCCCACTAAATCCGGAATTCCTTCTTTTTTTGGATATGGCTCTTTTAAAGGTTAGCAATACCGGTGAGTTCTTCTTTTTTAATAATTATATGTTATTTGTGTGTTCAACAACATTGTGAAAATGCTTGGTCCTATGAAGTTGACCATGAGGGAAGCATAAGTGAAAACACCATAGAAGGTTTGAAATCATTACAAAAAAAAAGTTGTAGTTATTTGCATAACCCTCAGTTTCATTTCATGTAAGCAACACGTCATAGATAAATCTAAACTCGACCTCTGCAAGAAAAATTTAATTAAATTGAAAATTTATGAAAGTTTTAGTTTTCGGTTTCGATGTCATTATTTCGAAGCTAGTATTTCATTATTAATCTGCACATCATTAAATTTAAAAAAAACATTTACTAGTAACTGCAGAATGATTCATTGTGTATGATATAACAGCGAATAAATGACAATTGGATTTGACAATTTAATTTGAATGTAACTCAAACGTTAGTTAAATTTATTACGAAATGGCCTCAGATTTATTACACTTACAGCTTTTGAGTATCACGAACTAAATGTATATATCATAATTCTTTGAAACGGCAGCATTGCAAAAAGAAAGAAGCAATATATGAAAATCATTACAGTTTTTTCTTCTGGATATTGTACTTTTCCAAACAAAAGATGAAAGGCAAGAAATTTCATATTGCATATTATTCGTGTACGTGTATATTACTGATTACACTAATCTGCATTAACTTTGTGTTCGTAAAATTTATAGTACTGTACGTGCTAAGCTGTAAAATGGCATCACGTATAATCTTGAAAAAAACGACTTTACTGAAATTTCATTTACGTTCTACATTAATTTCATAAAATCTAACATGCTTCATTTTTTCAGAAATTCAGCAGATATCTATTCATAATTTAGAGTCTTTAATATTCAACAACCCGCCAACTAACTAAGATTTTCTCTTTTGGAATAGAAATGTAAATGGTATTTTTGTATGTTTCGCACGTAGACAATTAGAATTCCAACAATTGTGTATTTTTTTTTTTGATTTTACCATAAGCAGACGTATGAAAACTTGAATTTTGCAATCTACCATAAAGAATCATACACAGACACCACAATACACAATTCATCAGCACATCCTTTCCAGTGTATCATTCATTCAGATTAATTACTTATCCTCCTATTACGAAAGAAAACTTTGATAAAGTATTTAATTTAATAAAACAAATTGCAGTTAATAACGGTTACATTAATAGTCTCCATGTCGATTAAGAAATTACTTGGTTAAATTATATTGACAGTTATTAATAACGTTAAATCGTCACTTTTCAAAACTCTTAAACGTTCAGTGTCAATCACGCGACTGCAACGGCTATAGCCGCGCGGCTGTAAACGCGCAAGTCAAGCGACTTCGCATCAACAGGTGATGTACACTGAAATATATGGGAGGCGATATATAAATCACTTGTAGATGCAAGTCGCTTGACTTGCGCGTTTGCAGTCGCACGGCTATAGCCGTTGCAGTCGCGTGATTGACACTGAACCTTAACTTATATAGGTAAACCCTCAGAGAATATCACTAAATTTTTAAGAAAAGAAAACATTGATGTTGCCCTCAAAACTAATAACGTTTTATCAAAATTTATTAAAAACAATTGCCAGAGAAATAAAAAATGAATTGATGTGTGAATGCGGGAAGGTTGGTCAAACTGGTAGAACTTTTGAAGAAAGAATTGCCGTAGATTACGCCTCGTACAGAAATAAAAACCGGATTCTACTTTAGGCAATCATGCAACAGAAGAAAACCATACTTTTAATTGTGATTTCTTACATATTGAACACAAATATACCCAATTAAACCTGTTAGAATGTTTAGAATTTATCAAACATAAAAATTCAAATTTATCACTTAACGATCAATTAAATTACAATAATTCATCTTTATTAAACTTACGTTTTGAACTTTAAAATTTGTTGGCAGAGGGTTTGTTCTCCTAGCTTTGATTACCTGTTAATTGACACAATTGACCACGTTGTATTGTATTATTAGTTTTTAGTAGTCTGACGACCATGTTGGTGAAACAATTGTTAGTGTGTAATGATAAATTTGTGAAGGAGATTTTATCATTTTAACTGGATATTTATTATTATGGACCTTCACCAAGTAAATGCCGAAGTAATTCAATTATTTCATATACCTGTTTGTAAATTTAAACCGATCAAAAAACAACAATTATTACTTATTAATGATTTATGGAAAAGTACAAAGTTAGGCAAATGACAATAGTTATTTATGTTGCAAAAAGTTACAATACCTAATAATAATCAGTCTACCACAAATCCAGGTGTATGTATCTTAAGGAGGTACAGTTCAAGTCATCAGCTCATCATCAGAGCTAATCCGCAATAAAACAAACCAGCCAAATCATCACCGCAAGGTACACGTAGTTTTAAAACCATCTTTAATAGATAGGTAAACTCATTACTAGCTCAGATAGTGCAAGTAACTGTCAGTGCCTTCCTGTACTCCATTAAATGATTCTAAAGATTAAGACTACTTCAAATCTAAAGTTATAAGATTGAATATACAGTATAGAAATGCACATCTGCATGTACCGAAAGAAAGGGTACCGGGTAATGTAGCCCCATAACCCTCTATTGTTGCAATTTCAGAAAATATTTATTGCTTGCTTTCATTGAAAACATATGAACAAGAGGGTAACAACATTGCATTGTTTTAATGAACAAAGAAATCTTAGAACGACCCTTGAAGTAAAAGTATAATGTAACATATATTGTGTATAGCTTAGTTTTGCATTCAATAAAATTATTTCCATCAATTTTCACTTATTACCTTCCCGAGTAGAAATTTCATGCAAAACTAGTGGGTATATCTTACTAGTATAAATCGTAGGTGGTACCCTGGGGAGTGCATTGGTGAGTGTAAGTTATGAGTTGGTTGTCTCTGGCGATAAGTTTACCGGTCGGTACTTGATGCCGGTAATGTATTCGTCTATTTTAAACTCCCATAAATTTTGCTAAAGATTATTTGGTGATAAGTACCAAATCCACTTCTCACAATATTGATCTGCGAGTGCCAATCCTACCATAAGTTATTTTCATATATTACTTATTATCTGATTCATCATTAGACATGGTTGAGTGAAGCCACTAGGTACATACATACAAGAATATTTAGAGCTTTGAATTATTTTCGATTATTCGAATATTCGATTATTCGATTATTATTATTTTGATTTGAAATCACTGAAAGAGTGGAGTGGGAGGGTTAAGTATGTAATTTAATTGGTACTAGTAAGAAAGAACTGCTTCGTACTTTTTTGAAGAACTTCATAACTAGTATATTGTAAAAATATTTAAGCATTATGGACTATTTTGTATAACCCATTGAAGTATAACATTAAAGCAAAACTTTCTATTGATTTATCCAAGCAAATTGTAAAAGGCGGTACCTACCGTAATAACAACAACCAATATGCTTTAGTTATCCCTGTATTTATTCAAATTCATGAAGTTAAGTTAATAACGATAGGTTATATTTGTTTTTAAATTGTACAGAATTGTGATGTCAGAACAAATCCAAAACCATTGTTAGCTCGGCTCCACACTTGCGTTACAACGCAATATAACGCAATTCATCTGAAATTACTAAAACATCTTCAACCAACATAAGCTAAAATATGGGCTAGTATTATTTACCAGTTCTCTTATATTTAGGTAGGCATTTGTAGTAAGTTATGTACATTAATGCGGCAGCTCTAAACAAATTCACAATGAGATGACTACTGAATAAAATAAGAATTCATGTTTTAAACTAGTTTTTCTAAAATTTGTGGTTAAGCATTGGACTTAATGTTTTAGCGATTACACTTAGAAAAACTTTGTTTTCCACATTTCTATTTGTTGCTGTATATACAGTGCTAGTAAAGTTAACTCAAAACCATTTTCCCATCCGAACCCCTGTACGTGATCTGTAGTAAATGTGGAAAAGGAAATTATGCGGAGCACATTCTCGCACGTATGTAGAAATTCGATTCAGAAGTTCTAGAAAAATTGCTGTGCACATGAAACAACACAGACAATTTACCACTTTTTCAATTCCCGTTAGGTTCATCCTTCACACACTCCAATAATATAAAACATTTTGAACCGATTATTAAAAGGTCATTTGGACACATTAACATAAATTTTACGAATTGGTGGATTCTTCAAATTACGATTACTAAAGAAAAGAAGCACAATGAAATGGATTTGAAAGAACAATACGATCTGCTAGTATACCATCAATACATGTCTTCCTTATATGGATTGTCTTTGGGAATAACTGTCCAAAATTACTGCGTAATTATTGAAGCTACGGAAGGCGATAAAAGTAAATAATATGTATAATAATGGACAGCATTTTGTAATACTATCAGCTCTAACCATAATGTTGTGCGTCTGCCAGGAGTGTAACTGACCCCTTCACGTTCAACTTATAGAACGTGAAGCGGTTGGTTACAGCTGTCAGGCATATGTACGTATGTATTTAAAATGATGAAATTGTATTGTTTCACAAAAATATATTTTTAGAAGGAAATATACTCGCTATACATATTTTAGAAAAAACTGAACTTTTAACAAAAAGAAACATTACAAAATCACCCCATACCTTAAAATAGAGATGTGCATAAAAGAAAACTGAGGGTATTGCAGTTCATTCTAAAAGACTTGAAATGAACAAGGAAGGCCGTAAAAAATCATGAAGGGCATAGGGCGACAACAATAAGAAATCGTTTGCATTGTTCTGGCGCACATTCCCACACCTGTTGGTCTGCGTGGAATGCAGATTAATAGGCAAATCAATTGCAATCTTAATTAATGAGGCGAGTGTTATTCAAAGACGAATCCAGATTTACGTTGCACCCAAATAGTAGACCTATTCAAGTTTGACGAGAACTCTGCACATGCAATTTTCTACAATTTCTCCCGGAAAGGCCTCAATATTATGGAGGCGGTGGTGTAATGGTATGGGCGGGAATAAACACACCGAGCTTTATGTCATATAAAATTGAGCTCTCAATGGCTAGAGACATTTGGATAATAGCAACTGCAGCGGGAAAATAATTAGTTCTTTAAGTACAGTAATAGCCGTGCCATCTAGCAAACTTCGTAGACAACTTGCTTAATGAAATTGGTATAGAGAGAATGGAGTAGCCAACCAATTCCCTAGAAGGTTAGCTAATGGAACATCCTTCGGGTGCTTGGAGAACGCCGCGTCAAGAATTGAAAATACGCGTTATCTTTGTTTTAATAATTATTGCCATAAAACTTCTGCAAAGTTTAATATTTCTGTAGTTTCCCTGCATTAAAAATGCAGCTATACTACCCCGACAATAACACATTTTGTTCAAACAAGTTTAAATTACTATAATAGTAAAGATAGCACCGAATTCGGTGTCGGACTTGAGAATGGGAATCCACGTATTCCCGAAACAAATTAATTGTGTAATTAATTAATTGTGTCGTCCCGAATTAATTAATACTTGTGCGGAGGAGTAATCCGAACAGTGTGTTTACTATAATAGGTTCAGATACTTGCTTACTTCTTCTTTTCAAATCCTTTTGCCCATTTTGGATGTTGGATACTTGCTTACACATGTTGAAAATAAAAAATGTGTGAAACCCTTTTTTAAGTTTTTATGAAATATTCATTAATTATTTTGAGCAGTGTATTTGGCGTAGAATATACAAGTACGAAAGATCTCTTTCAATCTCAAGGTCAGTTCAATTAATTGTCTTGAATCATCTTCGAATGTTGTTTGATAGTCTTCCTTTTTAAAAGATTTATATTGACTTGTATCGGGTAAGTCAGGAGTCACCAGACCTACTGGTGCAATTTTAACACACTTCTGAATGTCGTAGCGATTAGAAAATTTGCATACTTGCGTATCCAAGAAGACGATGTCATATTCATGTACATGTCATAATTTCAATAAATGTGCCTTACTTACCGGCAATGCAGGGTCCCCCCCTCTCCCCTGCTATGTAAGCGGTATTAAGGACGGTGTTGATTATTGTGCGAATTAGAGGAGTGAAATTTTGGAAAACTTGCTCTAATTACAGGCATCGATGTGCACAAAGTCAAGGGGATTCCGCTTGATCTTGTGGACGTCGATGCATCACTTATATTTCAGCCAGATTTTCCGCAGTTTGCTCGACTCTGCCACGCACAGTAGTGAATACCCACCTTGACGGCGATATTGTATAGTTTACCTTGAGGAGTAAAGACGTTTTAAGATAAAAATATATTGAAAATTAACAGTATAAAACTTGTATATAATCGTATATTGTTTACTACAACTGTCAAAAAGACCAAGATAACTGTCGTAAATAACATTTTTATGGAATCTTACTTATATACAGATGCATCCATAACCTAAAAACTAAACTGTATGTATTATTAAATTGTCATTCTCCTCTACTCGAAGATGTTTATAAAAAATTATTAAATTGTTATTCTCCTGTACTCGAAGTTATAAAAAACAGTTTGCTGTTGCAAACCTAAGTACAATTTAAAATCAACGTAATAAATAAACAATAAAAATGCACATTATTACTAAAAAGGATAAAATAAATATGTATTTTTAAAAAATAAACAAAAAGCTTTATATAAGACGCACTAAAAAGGATAGAATAAGTTTTTTTCTAAGCGCTATTGGTGCACCCTACACTATAGATAAAACAATCCTTTTTTCGTAACTTTTTGTAAGACTTCAGTTTTTTCTCGTAGTGTGGGTGAACCAATATGGTGAAGGCCAAAAAATCTTATAAACCGTTACGAAGAAAAATTGTTTTGGCCTTAGTGTAGGGTGAACCAATAGTGCGTTTTATATAAAGCTTTTTTTTATTTTTCTAACATATATTTATTAATAGTATCTATCTAATAACACTTTCTATAGGAAACTTATTTTAACTACCAACCCTGTAGTTTTTCATATATCATTTTTATAACACTCATGTTATAAAAACCTTTCTGCGATAGGGTAACATATGTAATCATAGGACGTGTTGAATGTAAGAGAAATATGCACAATTTCCTACATAATGGTTAATATAGATATATCAGATGATAAGCGAGTAAGTGTGCCCCGCTCACGCATTTTCAGTGACAGAAATATGGCGAACATACGGCGGCGCTCCACGCGTTATATATAGACTCCGTAAACATAAAGTAAATTATTCAGCCTTTTCGCCGGGAAATGATCTCTACATGAAATACATTGTCATATATCTCTTCACACACGAAGAGAAAACATATTCATATTGTAAAGGATGCAGATGCAGCCATTGCAGAATAGCCGGTAGCAAATAATTAGGTTGACGAGAAACAGGAAAAAGTGCCAAATTGCTAACTAACCACACATAGAAAGTATAAAACTGCCAAAAGCGATTGTTTATTTAAAAAAAAAAAAACAAAAAAAATAAATTCTAACGTACAAAACTTATTTAGTCCGGGCCTCGTAGTAGGAGATGCATATGTACCTATCATTTTACAATATTGTAAATGTGTACAGCAATTAATAGAATTTTATTCATTGTAGCTTCATTGTAGTTGGCGATTTGAGATATTAAAAAACCATCTGAATACGAGAGGTGCCTTTTATATTTCGGGAATAGGCGTTATGTGTACTACTTACAGTGGCTTAAAAAAATCATCTTGATCAAAAAATGGAATTAACTCGTGAATATTTTCGTGTCATTATTTTTTACAATTTTCGACGTGGATTATCTCAACAACAGTGCATCGATGAACTTAATTCGGTATTTGGCGATGAAGCACCATCAAAAACTACAGTATACCGGGGGTAAGCCGAATTCAATCGTGGCCGTGCTTCACTCACTGACGAATTTCGTGAAGGCCGTCCAAAATCAGTTGCTGTTCCGAAAAACATTGATGCTGTGCGTGAAGTGGTATTGCGAGATCGGCTTGTGACGTATCGTGAAATAGAGGTATCCTTGGGTATCAGTGGGACCAGCATACATTCAATGTAACATCAACATTTGGCCGTCCAAAAAATTTTGTCGCCTTGGATTCCACATAATTTGACAATCGGTTAAAAAACAGGCCCGCGTGGATTGGTCGAACGAAATGCTCCAAAAAAATACGATCACGGTACTTCAAACCATGTCTATGACATCGTAACAGGTGACGAATCATGGATCTATGCCTATGAGCCCGAAAGTAAACAGCAGACTTTCAAGATGAGTCAAATCCAACAAAGGTTGTTCGCGCACGAAGCACTTCGAAGCAAATGGTCGCCTGTTTCGTCGAAAAAGACCCGACATGTGGCAAGTATACCATTGGTGTAACGTCGGACGGTCAATTCTGAATGGTGTACAACCATTTGTTTGCCAGAAGTATTCGGAAAAATAAGGGAAATCAACCGCCGAAGACGGATCATTCTCCACCAGGACAATGCGAGCTCTCACACATCAGCTCAAACACGAGAGTTTTTCGCAACTGAAAAAGTTGAATTGATGGGTCATTCGCCGTACAGCCCTGATTTGGCACCCAATGACTTCTTTTTGTTTCCGCACATCAAACAGAAATTACGTGATCAACGTTTTTCGACGGCTGAAGAAGCGGTTGATGCTTTCAAGATGCATATTTTGGAGGTATCTCCATCGGGGTGGAGAAAGTGCTTCGAAAACTGGTTCAAGCGCATGCAAAAGTGTATTGATCTTCATGGTGAATATTTTGAAAAACAATGAAGCCATGTACTATGATTAATTTTAATTTCTGTTCTTTATTCCCGAAATATAAAAGGCATCCCTCCTAAGTTGAATTCTGTAAATATAGTTTAATACAAACGGTAATTAGACATCCGGAAATGTTTCATTTAAATTAGGAATTATTTATTTCAATCTTGTATAGCGATGCATTTTGACATACGACATTGCTCACTGCAACAACCGGTAATACACTGAATAGCTGAAAGTAAATAACATACCATCATGCGTCCACGTTCGATCAGCGATAAGAACTCGTTGCGTTGCAATTTCTATGAAACCTGCAGGTTCGGCGTTACCACCGACATTTAAAAAGTATTTTTAGTTCGTAAATGCTTACAGATAAACCTCCTATGTATTTAGACTTCGATATTATATCATTACAACTACTACATGTTATTTTTTCGATTCATTTTTCAGACTCAGCCTGTATACCAGATTTAGATCAAGGTAACCATATTCTTATAATATTTATCTATTTTTTTTCTGATGATTTAGTTGTATTATATTTTACTCTTGTATCGATTAGTAAAAATTAAAAAATAAAACACTTGTCCGTCCCAACCAATCATAATATTCGAGTTGAAATATCAATAAACTGGTTGGTTATTGAAATTTTCCAAAACTCTGTCAGCGATCTTAAAAGCAAACTTATTAATCAATATCTAAAATTGACGTATTTGACCGAAAGTTCAAATAATTTACTTACACAACATTCGAAGGGGAAACGTTAGTTGAATTTTAATGTACTCTGAATGGTTATTTGAACTTCTTAGTAAGCTGGCTGCGTATTTGACATCACGATATGATCTGTACGCATCTGCCTCGTCTTTTTTACGTGCTGTGTTGCTGCCCGTCTCTTTCAGATTTACTACAACTGTTCCCTATAAAATTACAACGTCAAGCTGTCTAAATTATTTACGATCTGAATGATGTTATATATGTAATTATAAGCAACGGACAATTTTTTATACCCACTTTTTATAAGTGCTTTAATTAAATGAATGATAATTTATAATCGATTTTTCAATGACGATTTGCGTTATTTAAAAATAGGTTTTGGTGAATTTGAATATGAATATTTGTAACTAAGTTAGGGTGTGAAATAAGTGACCTGCAACTAGGGATCGTCTCTTTCCCGGATTTCCGTAATCCTGTGATTCCGGGATAACACAAATATTCTTTTCCCGGGATTATTATAGATCGAATTGAAAGTGTCAGTTATATATTATCCTTATTCTATTGTAGAAGAGACAGCACCTTTTAATTTTGGCGATGACTTGCTGCGTCCTTCAGATGCCGATCAGTTGACATTGCTGGTGTTGCTCGATTTCTTGAAGGCCTTTGAAACTATGTTTTCAAAAATTCGAAGCAGCTTTTTCAAATACCTTTTTCGGATATCGTCTAACCTTACTTTTTGACGATTCATAGCATAGATAAATTTGCAAAGTTCTGTTCTCCGTGTGGCTAGTGTTGTGGCGAGACAAGTTTTGTAACACGCCAAGCAAAGCCGCACGCACAGTCGCAAGGAGTAACGACGTTGATAAATCAGTGTGCCCAAAAACATGTACTGTGTGCATCCATAGCTATGCAGCTCGTGCTATTGTGACCGCGTGCGTTACCACTTTTGCGATTCTATCATGAACAGTAAGCTGAAACATTGAGTGAATGTGAAATCTTGTGTGAAACTCTATAAATCTGTCACAGAGATGTTGCACCAAGTTTACGGCGATGCTGTGGTAAGGCGTCTGAGATATTTTGAGTGGCAAGCGCGGAAGATAATCACTGGAAGACGACGAGAAATCAGGAAGACACGCAACGAGCTCAACACTGGAAAGTGACGAAACCATTTGGCAGCTTGGGCATGAAAATCGTCGGAAGGCAATCCACAATATTGCTTCCATTGTTAGTGCGTCATACAGCACAGTCCAGTCAATGAAACAATGCATCCTGTTACCGTTCCCTCTTCACATGTGAGTTCCACGCAAGTTGCAACATGTTCTCACTTCTCCAGATACCGTACTCTCCAGATACAGTACTCTCCAGATATGACTCCTGTCCTTTTCCCGCTAGTAAAACCTCCATCTTAAACGTTGCTGTTTGGGCACGATTGCAGAGATCCAACGCGAATCGCAGAAGGTTCTTGACAGGCTGAGGGAAGTGGACTTGCAGAACACATTCCAGAGGTGACAAGAACGCCTGGAACGCTGTAATGGTGCGCAGAGCACCACCTTGACGATGACATTGAAGATGACATTGTGCAAACGTAGATAAATAAAGTAGTTTCTTCTGAACAAACCTAGTCCCGAAGCTTTTTGATACCACCTGGTACATACAATACATATGCACATATATCATAAACTTATTATAAATTAATACACATATTGTTTTGCCAGCATGGACCGAACTGAACTGTATAACAACTGACCTGTACTCATCTTCCTTAAATTTACTATCGGCTGATATACGCTTTATTCAATAAATGTACATGTGATAGTATAGACAGTTGGAAATTTCACATTTGCTAATAGGAGCGAAACATATGTATAAAAAACCCTCGTAGTTGCCAATGCAATATATGTACGTGGCGGGGACTCTGCCTTCGCTAAATCCGTACACAAGCGAGCGGGCGGGGCTGATCACAGATTGCAGTCAGTGTTAATTTGCCACGCGTACATTTATAATGTTTACCCGTCGAAAGCGCACTGCCGACTGCGGTATTCCCAACAACTACCGGTATCACGCAACGGGCGATCAGTAGGATTCTAGCAATAATACATTGACATCGGCATCCAAAATGAAATTTTCTGTACCTCTATACCTAACTTAGTAGTAATTGGGACTAGTAGACCCTGTTCTGCCGCAATGAAATCGGGGGTGCTTTGAGGAGAGAGGGACGTAGCTGCCGGTGCAGTTTAACGTAGTCTACCCAAAGTTAAAAAGAACACGCCAAGCATTCCAGTAATAGCACGCCGCTACTCAGAGAGCAATTCAAATGAGCAAAACGAAGACAATTTGAATACGAGAATGTCGGTAATATTTTTTTAATAGCTGCCGTCCTCTCTCTATTGAAAACTCTTTGATCGCTGTTTTTGTAACTTGATATGCTTTTCCAATCCAATACCTAACATTAGAGGTATTCGTATAAGAAATTCTTATCGCAATAAAGGCGCTTACGAGCCACATCCATGGGATGAAAGTATTGGCTTTAACGTGTTCACCTGGCACTCCTCTCTCCCCTCTTCGGTGATATCGGTTAACAGATAAGTGGCCATAAAAAATGATGGATGATCCTTATTCTGGATATGCATTTCGTTCAATTTAAAAATAGATTTTACGTTTCTTGTCTGATAACTATAAAGCAAAATAGGAGACTTTATAAAGTACTTAATCTATATTTTGTAATAAATAAATACTGAGCAAAAAAATATTCCTTGGATAATATTAAAATTAAGAGCAAGATTGCGATTTTCAAATAGTACATTTATCAGCCACTTTATTACATACACGTTTTCACTTAGAGGTTTCTAAATGATGAAGGAGTATTGCTATTAATCAATGACCAAACTTTACCCAGCGCTAAAAGAATTCCATCAGACCAGAAACAGCGTTGAAAGTTAAATTGGATGGTAAGTGTAGGTTTGGCGCGCACAAACTGAAAGGAGAGTATTTCTTTCCCCCTATATAAATTGAGTATTAAGGGAGGCAGTTGAGCGGAAAACTAGTCTATGCTGTCATTTGTCCCTGGCTGAGACCTTCTCTAAAGGTACTCAGTCACAGCAAGCAAATCGTTAGCAACAGAAATTAGGCAATTGATAGAGGAATTTGAAGCGCCCACGAAGTCGTTAATGTCACGACTGGAATATTTAGGGTTTTCAAGTATTCTTAAGGTGATACTGTATTTATTCGTGGTAAATAACGAATATAGAAAGAAAAAGGGTTTTTCTCAAACCAACTCAGATATTAACGGAAATTTATTTATAATTTTTTTATATGAATTGAAAGGGCTTTCCATACGGAAGCTTGTGTAAGCAAAAATATAAATTGCTACAAAAAAAAACAAGTTATAGCACGTCAAAGTAAGACAACTTAAATTAAGTACAGCTCATGCATATTTGTTGCATAGGATTTCAATAATTACGTCACAGATTTGACGTTGAAAAGTACAGCATTGCCCGAAACAAACAGTACTGAGACTAAGTTGGTGGTGTCACTGCGCGCGCTGCCATGCCGACGTTAGATAATGTAGATCTGTCACGTAAACGTTAAGCAATTAATTAGTAGTGCCTAATTGTTAAAAATGGTGTTAAGTACAGAGGAGAAAGTTTTTCCTGTGGAGAAATATTTTCGCTCATACGAAATTGGCCGACTCAACTATGCAAGCCTGCGATACGTATGTGATAAATTCACACAACGTTCTCTGAGTAATGCCGTAATTTTAAAGATTGTTGAAAACTTCAAAAACACTGGCAGTGTATTGTGTCAACGAAAAGGAAAGTCGGGTCGTCCCAGAACGGTTAACATTAACAATAACCATCAACGCATTTTTGAGCAGCTCATAGAAAATCCGCAAGCCAGCCAGGGAAGGGCAGCGTTGCAACTTGGTGTAAAGACAACTTGCTTACAAAGAATCCTGAAGGAGCTGGGTGCATTTTCATATGTGATTCAAGTACACCAACAGTTACATCCTCGCGATTATCGCAGTAGAGTGGAATATTGCTCCAGAATTCTCACGTTACAATATGAAAATTCTGAATTCCTTAAAAATCTATGGTTTTCAAACGAAGCACATTTTCATTTGTCGAGCCATGTGAATGGGCACACAAATCGATTTTCGGGATTTTCCAGACCCGATGAGGTTCTAGAGGTTCCTTTACATAGTGCAAAAGTGAATGTCTGGTCGAAGAGACAAGTCGCACTTAAACAACAGGGGTACATACAAATTTTAACACGCTTTATACCTGATCTACGTCGATTCTGTCGTGCACGTAATTTGGCATTTCCAGACCAAGTTTTTCAGCAGGACGGGGTAACTTGTTATTCTGCTGCCGCAGTTCGTGTGTCTTCAGGGACATTTTCAAACCAAAATCATTTTACGATTTACTGACCTCCCTTATCCTTCACATTCGCCAGACCTTACTTCTCCCCAAGCATACATTTGGGGCTTGACCAAAGAAGCCGTCTTCAAAAGGTCACTACAAACCATCGATGAATGAAGGATGTCATTCGAGCCTTCTTCGCACAACTGAGACATGACGACCAACTTAAAACTTCGTTATGAAGTCTGTCTTGAACGAGTAGGTGCACATTTAGAACATGTAATAATGTCTAAATACGTTAAACAATAAAAGAATTATCAGTTCAGTATTGTTTATTTCGTGCCATACTGTGATACTAAATACTTTATCACGAATCGGGACTTACAGAGCTTCCTAACATTGAATATACGATATGCTTTAAGTCTTATCAAACATTCCGCAGAAAAGTGTCAATTACACACGCCGATCTGTGTCTGCATGCATACAATAAATAATTTATGATAACTTCACAATTTATAAGCGTGTATTGTAGACGTTCATTAGTAATGATAGATTTTGCAAACTTTTTTTAGAAGAGCTTAGGATAAAGGTTTTGCGTGATTTGCTTGCGTGTTCATGTGTATACAACACTGGTTAATTATCAAACCATTACATATTTGCTTAGCTGTTATAGTTTTTGTGGTGTTTTCATTTAAAAGTTGTGTCCAAGATGAGGTATTATATTGCCTGCCTTTCAATTCAATTTAATTAATTTAGGAGACTATAGTCCAACCAACTAAATGTGGTCCCTCGACCAGCACGGTCAAAAATCAATATAATTCGAAATTTATCTTGGTAATTACTGTTTGCAATCTTAAAAGAGGCTAAGATAATATCAATTTTTATTTATACATATTTAGCAACAAAAATCAACAATGGTTTCATAAATTTAATTTTTGCTTAATATCTCATACAGCTTAATGGAAGAAAATCAACCCAAATTGGATTGGAAAGGCTTATTTCTTACTAAATAAATTGCCTGCACTGTATCTTATTAACATTTGCAAATAATATATTTGAATTGATATTTTGATCTCTGTTTAATATTTCTAATAAGGTAAAAACATCTTTACAAATGGATACAACTAAATGTGACTAGCTGGTAGGAAAAATTATTTTAAAATACCAACATCATTAATAATATTACTTACCATTGAATTTGTCACTTCAAAGCATTTTTAATTTCTTATAACACACACCTGTTATTATATGGAAACATATATGATGCCTGCAAATATGCCAAATATCATTAAAATGTCCGCCTTGAGCTAGTGAACGTTTTCTTACAAATACTAAAGTTAGAATGCTGCAATGCAGGAGCGTTCTTGTTTTCCTGTCACATAAAAGCAAAACGAGCTGTGGGTATCGTTATATTTGCTACATTATTTTGTTCGTTCCTAACTTTTATCCGCATTTATTTCTGGGAGTAACAAAGTTTTACTTTTGCCCCGTAATTAGTATTATTTATTGGAAATATTAGGAAGTTAAGTAATTACCTTCATAAAATTTGTAACATTTGGAAATGTGATGAGGAAATTGATTCACAACTATTTTTAGAAAAAGTACCATCTCTCTGTACTTGAGTTTTGTTTAAACAATGCTTTAAATATTATCCTATTTTAACATATTTTCTTTCTTTTTTCTGTTATGTATGAGAGAAATAACGATTGATTTTCAAGTCCAGAGCAACCTATTCTATTTCGTGGAATTCCGGCGTTCTTTTGTATTGATTTCCTACCGACGTTGAGGTTTTAGCTTAGGTATAAGACACTGCTTTCTTCTTCCCTCAAGGGCTATGTATTTAACACAATTACAAACCAGCATTTGCTACTGAAATTTAAGAAATAAAGAAGTTGCTGATAAAAAACGGTGACACGGAATAATTACTTAAGATAGTAGCTGAAATGAACTCTGTATCCAACATTATGCTAATGTCCTGGAATATACTGCTTTTGGGTTCGAAAAACCTATAATTTCCGCCATCGCACGTTATTTGAATATAGTCAATAAAAAGCAGTATATAAAATTAAAACTAATGAATTAGAAGCTACTTCAATGTAGTATATAGTGATGCGTAAATCAGAATGGCGTTATAAAACCAGTAGGGAACGCAATCTTAACTTTAAAATCCAATTTCAGTGATTTTATTATTTAGAAACACAAAAAACGCACAGCTAGCTTCCGTACAGTAAATTCTTTTATTGTGCTGTAAAATAGGGATTTAAGAAGGTTTTATAACTTTCACGGAACATATGATGTGATGAAGAATATTTTATTGAAATACACCCCCATAAACACAGATTTTTTTATTAAAAAAGGCCAACATATACCGTGAATTTACGATCACATTTACGTTTTTGTATTGTTATACAGAAATGAATGAATATAAATTCAATTTTTTATATCTTTGGTGCAATTTTATTCACTGTTTTGCTTTTAATTTGTTAATTAGCAAAATTATTAACGTTACATTACAAACGGAAATTTTTCGTAATATATATAGAGACATAGTGGTTTGTTACGCAAAGTGCCAATGTTAGTTTTCGTCAAGTTGAGATAATTATACCTAGTTAAAGAATTTGTTAAAAATATTAGATTGAATAAAATGTACCACAAAAGTTTCTGTTGTTTCAAATTTGAACTCTAAGACAAGTATTGCGAGTTACACAATAAGGTGTTGCCGTTTTTTTTTCAACACTGCAAATGGTATTAAAAAGAACATGACATTGGCAAATCTATTCTTAATAACACCCAATAATAAATGGGAACAATCCCCGTTATAGAAAACGATAGACGTATACAAATACGTATAAAATAAAAAGGGATGGATGTAGTTCACAAGCCCAATATTTTAAAAGGCGAACTGGAATATAGCATAACATACCTAACCAGTATAATGACTTTCCGAATAAGATTCAAAGACTTTTAGAGTTTTATTTCACATTAAATGTCGCAACAAACACACTCCTCACCTAACAATAAATTTATTAATTCAGGACTCATGTTTGGGAATACGTGGATTCTCAATGACTATTCTGTTACCTTTGTCTGCTTTTAGATAAAAAAAACAATCTTCGTTTCTCAAACTTCTTAATAATTTCTAAATCTGATTTTACATCATCATTGTTCCTAAAATTCTTAATATTCTTTTTTGCACGCGTTTCTAATATACTTTCTTGTGCTTTCGTCTACTGTTTGCTGGTTCTCTCAATGCCAATGCTATTATGCCTATTTCTATACGAATTTTAGAATCTGTAACAGCATATCCATGGCATACCAATGGCTAGTCAACGAACTCAAGAATCTCCCACGTATGTTAGAAAGTTTGACAGTCGAAAACTGGAATTTATAAATACAATCAATAACATACGAATTAAAGAAGGGGGATTCTTATATCTTTTTATCACTGTTATCGAGCGTACAGGTCCCAGAAACTATAGAATATTTGAGAAAATACTTGAAATCAAAAGAAAGTCGATGATTGCAGATTTCAGATTAGCTACATACATAAAACCGTTTTCAAATCGGAAGGAAATTCTGCTTATAAACAGTAGAGGGTACAGCCATGGAAAATTTACTATCGCCATTTATTGCTAATCTGTTTATGAGTAAGAATGGTTCATATAAAACCAATATGAAAAAGGAGGGAGATTATTTTCCGAAAATTTGGCTGAGATACGTAGATGATATTTGATATTTTGATATTTTCCATAATATTCACCGCGGAAAAAAAGAAGAATCATTTACCTTTCTAATTAAGAACAAGAACAATAGAAAATTGGAAATGGACATATACAGAAAAGAAACCAACACAAACAGATTCATATTGGCGGATTCGAACATTTGTAAACACACTGTATTGGATCGCTCCTCGCCACACAATGATTAATGTTGGTAGGCGTGTTTCGGCGAGTGATCCAATATATTGTGTTTAGTACCTATCATAATTGTTTCTGGCAAGGCAATTTGATTGTAGTGTAAAATGTGTCAATGCTGACTTTACCATATTTTTTCAAAAAACTTGCTACACTAATGCTTTTTTTGTGCAAGACGTTCAAATGTTGACATTGGCAGTTGTAGCTCAAAGAATTTTATAAATATCTTAGCCCAAGGCGCAACAATGTTGACTTTGATACTTCTTGGGCGCAATTTTTTTATACATTATTGACATATGTAGATACTGGTTAATGCCTTCATATCCTGTTCTGATAAAACTTTGATTCTGATATTTTGTGTTTGGGAACTATAGATCGTCTCAACCTCCGAATGCAGTACAGAGCTTATGAGAATTCTATACACGGATGCCAAATCGTCGAATCAGCTGTACATTATTACTTCTGGTTTTATTACTTTGGTTTCTGACAGTAAAATATAAAAAAGCATATTTTATATTTCAAGAATCAGTGAAAGCGCCCATAATTTTATTTATTATTACTCAACATTAACGTAACAGATTCGTCATCATTTAGCTGTATGCCTTTCCTTTTCTTGGGTTTTTTTGGGCTTGATAATGAACCAGTTTGTTGCTCTTGTTTTATATTATAAATTTTACACTCTGAGCAACCCAAAGCTTTACTTGCTTCTTGAACGACAATTAAAATAATTTAAAACATTTGCAATCATACACTTCGCCTACAGGCTAAATTTTTCTCCCTTACGCCGTTTTCTCCCTAAAAATCAAGAAAAATATCCATATTACCCTGTGCTCGCTCGAAAAAGATGGAGGCGTTCTGAAAAGAACGATTTGTTCAACTATTTATTATATATAAACAAATTAACGTGGAATTTAACTAAAAATATTTTAAAACTACGACGATAATAATTGACAGCAGTTGATGCTAGTAGACAGATAGATAGGTACTTTGCCGACGCCGACATATGTAAATAAGTTGCATCATAGAAATCGGAAGTAAGGATAGCGCTAATGACAATAACTAAGAATAATAAGAGATAAAAGTTGCTATTATATCCCATACTGCATACGGAGGTTGAGACGATCTATAGACTATAATGTCAATATCGACAATAACTCATTTTGATCAAAATTTGACATTGGCCAAACCACAGTATATAGATTTTTTAACAATACAATGCCCAGAGTTCTCCAAATACCCTGTATGTATCTTTTCCACTGATATGCGATTAACTGGAAACTTTTAATTAAAATTGCAAAGCTATATTGCGAAACTTCTAACCGCTCCCGCTTTCATGCACTAATAAACGTTGTTTCATCCGTTATTTTAAATATTTAGCGTTGTTATATATGTACAGTCAGATAATTGCACTTTATGGTGTTAATTGTGGGATCATTTGAAAAATCATTTTAAATTCGTGAAGTTTGTGATTAAATAATTTTATTATAAAATAACCTTAAGAAATAAGAAAGTTGTTGGATTCGAATCTTTAATTATAAAACTTTTAAATGTTCATCGTTCGTGAATTTCCATATAGCGTTCAGATGACAAATTAAAAGTTTTACTGAATCAATATTTGACAGTTGTAATGCAATTAGATCAGATAAATTTTACAAACCAGGAAAAATACATCAAATTTAAAAAAAAGTTTCCATACAAAAATATAAATTCTGTTTCTGCTGACCTAGTATACTTAACACACACTAAATGCAGATATAAAGTTTGTTTCTTTTTACATTTTCAATCAGGTTCCAATCAGCCGGTAAAGAAAGCAGCTTTAATATTCCATGATATTAATTTTACCAACTAAAAAGATCCCAGGGTCAGTGAAGAGTGAAGTTTAACATGCAAATGAAGCAATTATGTATAAGAAACAATAACAAAAATATTGTCGGGGCATACAAAACCATTTTACTATAATTTGATATTTATGTAGTTTCCGTTTTTATTTATTTGTACTTACAATTTCTCCAACTGGTAAGAAATTAAATGCACATATATGTAGGTATGTATGACCACCTAAAAAGTCATTGTTTTAATTAAAGTTTAACTTAAAAATTAACACCGCAAGAAAAAAAATTAAGAAAGTTAATATAACGAACGCTAATTAAATTAAGGTAAAAATTAAATTTAGTCATCAACAATCATAGAAAAATCCTTTAATACTTAAATAGAATATAGTAAAAAAATCTGCTTTCCATTATAAATATACATTTTCTTAATAATCTTTAAATCTAAATCTTAATTTAATTTATAGCGATCGCCGGATAAGGTAACCAAACTTGCTACAGTATTTCATAATACCCCTATAAATATATTAAGGAGTGTGTCTTTGATAAATACACACAAAGAGAGTGCTCAATTATTCTATTAATCCGTAATCGGTATGGTACATTACGGTACAGTATGGGGTTCGCATGACCCCTTCCGACTACGGGTTAATAATCCAGTCAATGTGTCAATATGTAAAGACAAAGTCGCATCAAATGTAGCCCGAAAGATTTGTGTAACCCTTTCATTAGAAGCATGCAAAGATAGTATGGGAAGCAGTCTCCTCTTCTTCATTACATAGCCTACACATACCGAGTTGTAAAATCGACATCTGTTAATAAGAGCGAAACACGTATAAGAAAACTGCCGTAATACTACGTTTCTCGTAGAAACTCTCGCTTCTCGGTCGGTCTGATTTGGCAATGTTCTAGTGATAATACAATTGCACATCTGGAGATTCCAATTGTGTGCATATGTTAAAATTTAGGTGTGGCCTGCTTTCCGGTTTTTTTTTGCTATTGCTTTTGCATTAGGTGCTCTAAAAAAACAAAGTGAGAAAATCAATTCAATTTAACAAGCTTTAGCTTTTACATGGCTTCAAGTAAGGCTATCATAGTGCTAATGGAATGAACGAATGGATGAATTAAACAATCATAACGACGTGATGTAACCAATTTTTTAAAACATGAATTAATGAACTAATTTATTTTTACTATTACAACTAAAACTAAGAAACTATTTCATGATTTTGGTATTTTTTGTGTAATAAGAAGTAAGAATACACAACAACGACGGAGAGAGGAGAAAATCTTAAAAAAGTACAAACATATTTCACCTCCTCTAAGTTTTGCACAAAACTCAATTCCGTCATTTTGAGGATATGGCGATAACGATTTAGTAACGCTCGAATGTACTAAGAAGTTGCTAGCACGACCGGCCTTCAGGAATGCGTTGTTCTAATATTTAAGCTGCAAAATTGCACGTACATAATGTAATATCCCAGAGAATGGGAGATGCCGAAATTTGGAATAATAGCCTGGCTGGTTTAGATGGTTCGTTTGAATTCCGTAAACGGTGAAACCTAAATTGAAATTGAATTATATATATTGTCCGTCAACAGAAGGGACTCTTCTGCATATTGATTATCGCTGTTTATTTTATTCGAATAATTCGCTGATTGTGGTAAAGATTCATGTAATACGAAGAATAAACGTGTTTTCATATAAATAAAAACGTAAGCACACTCGCAAATTAGGTCTATATGTTTAAACACCAGTGTCAACAGTGCATAAAAACACTGCATAAAATACTGCATCCTAAAAATATACATAGGTTCACAGGAGTATAATAATAACAATCGAGTTAATCTCGGAAAAAAATAAACGCAAAAGACAATAGCCTGCACGCATTCTATTATTAGATATATTTGGAATTCCAAGCTGTGATTGTGCAAACAAGCGTTATATACATGGCTGTGATAAATTATCCAACACACACTGCCTCATTAGAAGCACATAATTAAATTCACTTTGTCACGGCCAATAGGCTGTGCGGCTTCTTCCAACATTATTTTAATATAACAAAGCAATTGTACCTGTCAAAACCAGGCGCACCACGATACCCTTTGCCATTTCGAATCTGAATTTTGAAACCACAATCTGTTTGGCTACTTAAATTTATTGTTCGCACTCTGTAGAAATTGTTATGCTGCCCAGGACAAACGATATTTTCGTACATACACATATACAGAGAGTTATAGTACTGGAGAAGATACAAACATGTTGACATCCCGGATTGAATTTTAAAGGAGTTCTATCTGAGAATCGGCTTATTTTTAAAACAGTATTGAAATCGTAAACAAATATACAAAATAATTGATTTATGACGTATACTGCAATATACAGTGGGGACACGCTCAGTACGAGCACTATGCATACACAAGTTATAGATAATCCATTCTCTGGCGGCACCTATGTTCCTGCTTCCAAGTTGAGTTTTTCTATTGTTTGCGCAAACGATATTTTAGCTCCTACGCCCATATATATATGTGAAATTTCACGATTTTCAGGTTTGTTCCGCGTTGTAGTTCTTTGGTTCGTTAGCGAACCGTGGACTTCTCAACGTTTCGATGCTATCTCTGGCATCTTCTTCTTGGGCATGTGTTAATCGGACTCCATTGCGATAACGTGTGACGTGTGTGAAATTGACACAAAGACTGTTTATTTGTGCGTCCTGATTGTATGGATTGGTTGTCATATTGTGAGCTGTTCGAGGCGTTGGCGTTATGTAATTTCTTTATTATTTAGATTATTCAGACGTTTTTCAATCTCTATGGCTTCCCTCACAATCCTTGCCTGTAGATGGGTACTTCTAGCGAGTGTTCTGGTGTTACTAAAGACTATGCTATGTCCTGTCGTCGCGAAGTGTTGTGCCAACGACCAAGTAGCTTCTGTACCGCCAATTTATGTCCTTCGTTTCTTACGCTGATTCTTCTGTTCGTCTGGCCTACGTATGATTGAGCACAGTCTCGGCAGGGAATTTCATAAACCCCATGATCCTCCAATGGTATTTTATCTTTAAAGTTCCGCAGGGTATCACCAAGCTTTTGTACAGTAGTAAACACGGTATCTACCTTATGGTTATCGAGTATTCTATCGATACGGTCTGCTTGCCCTTTATGTAAGGTAAGAATGCCTTCGGTTTTGGTATATTTTCGTCTTTCGATTTAGTTCTCTGCCGTTTGTATATGGATTTGTTAATTACCATAGAACTGTAGCCATTTTGCGTTAAGGTTCGGCGTATTCTTTTTGTTTCTTCTTGTCTATGTTCTTCATCGGCTAACTTCTGGGATCTTGTGTAGTGTATTTACACATATTTCTCGGTTCGTTCGTCTCCTATATAATCCATTTTTTATTTTTCCCCCCATCATACTTTTTATTATTTTTCTCTCTGCCGTTTGAAGAATTTTTTCTCCCTCAGTATCCTCTTCAATTTTTACCTTTCCCTTAATCCTTAATCCTAGAGTTTCACCCTTCCCTTTGATCTGTAAATATATATTTTCTAAGATTTTTCTTTGTTTTGCTACTATGACAAGGTCGGCAGCATATGCGATTATTTGCGCCACTCGGTTTCTTATGTTTCCTTTATTTACATTTTTGGTCATGTATTCCAAACAAATGTTGAATAGAGTAGCAATGCTTCCGTTTCACTCGAACTTGATCTTATCTTAATCCGAGTTTCCTTTGCCGTCATTGCTATTAAGTTTTGGTGGTATACTTAAATCTTCTAATATAATTATCGACTTCTGCCTATTTATTGAGTCAAATGCTTGTTTAAAATCTAGAAATAATATCTCTAGTTCAAGTTTAAATTCATTAGCCCATATAGACTAATTTTAGATTGGTTTCTTCAATACATTTTCCTATAAAACGTATCTTCCCAGCTCTGTAATAATATACTTGTAAGATTAAACTCAAACTACACACTCATACCGATGAAATTAGAAACATTAAACTGATTTTTTTGTCAATCTTCATCGGTTCCTACTAATTTTATTATTACTAATACGTCCCATTAGTTTCACGGTACTGCTTTTTTAGGTTGTCGTGATATAGGTACCATAAATATATGCACTTATTTTCAAAAAAATTTGGTAGGAATCGCATTTTTGCCTTAGACGACTTTAATAGGCCTGCGAACATGATGCTTTTCTCAAAATGTACAATACAAATTCGGTACGCTCAGTGTCTGTATTCTATTGAATATGTTTCTAAAGCCTCATAACCAACATTCTTCACGCATAAGGCGCATCTTAAACACATATTAAATACATACTTGGTTGTAATAACTATAAACTGCATATAAAATCATATGTTACCTAACTTACCTTTGCAGTTCTTTGGAAGCGAAAGTAAACTTATTCCCATATAAATGGAATTATTAACACAACTGCGAACACACATCCCTTTCTCGCTATACAGATGTCAAGTTACAGCAAAGGTTTAAGAAAACGATAAATATACCTATAAAACACGCGAAAGGAAATAACCTATAAACGACACTCGAGGTTTTATATATACAGTGTGGAAATTAAGTAACGCATAAATTCAGTAATTCCCCAGATTTTTTTTTTTTTGGAAAACAATAGAAATTTATTATGTGCTCAATTCAAAATTAGTAATAACGACGACTTCGTGAGGCAAATATTGTGATAAAGAGAAATTAAATTGATTAACCAGAAGAAAACTCTTAACAATAACATCAAACACAAAAATAAGCACAGAAATAACAGTTTTTAAATTACATTTACACTAAATGTTGAAAATGACGACCTGTACCAAGAAGTACCATCTGACAATACCCAAGACGATTATAAAATTAATTTCTCACATTCTCGATGGTTTGAGGTGTTATTAACCTAATCTCATGTTGAATTCTCTGCTTGAGATCTTCTAAATTATTGTGTCGATTGTTGTACACTTTACTTTTTAGGTGACCCCATAAAAAAATGGCGTTAGATCGGGAGACCTAGCCGGCCATTCCATCGGAACTTTTCTCCCTATTTATCTTCCTAGTCCAAGTAGCGTCGCACATTAACTGCGTAATCAGGTGGAGCGCCATCTTGTTGTAACCAAATGGTATTATTTGGTAGGTCACGGTTATTTGCACTGGGGAATAATGCAGCTAATGCAGGAATCATTTCCAACTGTAAAAATTGCAGGTATCTATCTCCAGTCAAATCGTTAAAAAAAAAGAATGGACTTAGAATTCTCTGTCACCAATAATTCCCGCCCAAACATTAACTTTCTGAGGATATTGGGTATGAATTTCCTGTATCCAGTGTGGATTTTCCCTAGCACAATATCTATAATTCTGTCTGTTGACCGTTCCATTTAAGCAACATGTTGCTTCGTGCGAAAATAAAAAACGCTGTAAAAACATCGAATCGCAAAAACAAATTTTCATCATTTGTTCTCAAAATTCTTGCCTACAATCAGTCATCTTCTGTCAACTCATGAACCAATTGAAGCTTATATAGGTGGAATTTGTGAACTTTCAAAGGTTTTAGAACTGAAGTGTGGCTTATATTGTAGTCCAAATCAATGCTTCTACCAGTTCAATCTGAATTGTTTTCAATTTCTAGTAGCACATCAAGTTGTGCATCTTCATTTAATGTCGCCGGACGTCCAGTTTGTGGAAGATTCTTTACAACGCTATGTTCCCGATTTTTTTCCCAATTCTACTAATTGCTGATTGATTTATGGGCTGATCCGGGTATTTTTTTCTAAAAGGTTGACACACTTCTTGTTGAGTCGTAACTGTGTCGCCATAACCAATCATCACTAACACTTCACTTCTCTGTTTTTCGCTCTATTGTACCATTTTTATTAATAAAATAGTGTTTTTAGTTTAGAAAAAGCTAAATAATAACCATAAACCGTACGACATTTGCCCTAACTTTTTGTTTTATACATCGACAACTAGATAAAATTTCCCAATTTATTGAATTCTTAATATTTGAACTTTTTTGACTGCTTTCTCGATTCTTTTCAAATATGACATATTGAAAATTTTCTACAGTTGAAAACGAAATAAAAAGTACTACCAAAATAATAATTAGAAATATAGCTGATCATTAAAAAAACATCGATAACATAACATGAAAAACAAATGACTAGAAACTGAAAATAGCCTGAAAATATTTGCTACAGTTAAAATCGCTAACCCCTTCGAGATTTTTTCCAAAAAATTAATATCAAGGGAATTACTGAATTTATGTATTACTTAATTTCCACATTGTATATTTCCCATAACAATACAATAATAAAAAATACATAGTATTCAAAATGTGCGGTATCGGCATCCACGCAAGCTTTTGACAGTCTTAGCCAATCGCGGCAAGAACTTTAATCAGAGGGAAATTGTTCACGGCTTTCACTAAATCGCGCCTCAGGCTCTCCAAGTTTCGATGAGGCTTTATGCAGACCATGTTTTCTCACTCGCATGTGGTCCGAGTTAGAAAACGTGGTCTGCGTAAAGCCTCATCGAAATTTGGAATGCCTAAAGCGCGATTTAGTAAAAGCCGTGAAACAATAATCCAGCGGATTTAAATCTGGACTGGGTCAATTAGTCGCTTCAATAAATTCCGGAACATGTTGTCTGAATCACTCTTGTGGTCTTTCTATCTGTTTCGTTTAGGACTTCTGGATTTGTCTTTTCTTACAATATAAAGTTAAATAATTCTATAATCCTAATGACGTAGTATGTTATTTTTCCATTGCTGTTTTGTATTGATATTGAAAAAAAATAACAATTAAAACATATACACCGTCCAATACCTAAGTTGAATTTCATTGTTTATACAAGTAGGTCCAGTGTGATATAATATTCCGAATTTTGTTACTCTCTGCTATTAGTATTTGTGCAATAATAACACATACTTGTCCTCTGATATTCTATAGTAGAAATCATTGTTATTAATGTAAAAATTAGTCGACACAAATTTTAAGTTAATTTCTTGGTCATGGTAAACCTAGCCATACGATAGTGTACACAAATGTAACGAATAGATTACCACTTGAGAAACGGAAATTAGCGCAAACTCGGCTAACTACGTTAGTCAGATAATCTACTTACCGCAACCAAAATTTCAGACAATCGTTCTACAATCATTGGTAATATGAAGAGTACATGCTTATATCACGAGGTGCCCGAGTACCAATGTGCGTTTATGTGTCAACCATACATACAGTCATATGTATGTGTGTGTAAGTCGTTCGCAGTGCAATATCCGTCTGCTTTACTACTAAATATATCGCACGATTACTTGCTGAAATGTGAGAAATAATGGCGTTGTGAATGTTCATCATTCCATTCATAACATTTTGACATGTTATTTCAAACATATTTCCGTACATTTACCTATTAATTATATTATGAAGATCTAAGCAAATGTGTTTCACATTTCACCCACATTCACTCATATCAAGAAAATTACAACACGGTGCAAATAGAATCGATGTATTTTTAATAATATACGAAAATATGTAATTTCATAATTCCCACTTTTTGGTTAATCAAAAATTGCATTATGTACTCTAAAAAAAGTTAAAAACATCACATTTAATTTAAAGAAAGATAATAAAGAAAAGATGTATTATGTGCTGTAACAATTACAATTGTTCAAAATGTAATGTTTTGCAATAAATTTACACATATATTGTAAACAAGATAACAATATATATAGTAAAGGTTAAACCTAATTTATCATGAGAAGCTGCAACAAATGTTGAACATTGTTTGGAAGGTTTTTTAACAAAGGCACTAGTAGCTTCTTGTTTAATTATAGTTTAGGTATCTTACATAGTCTTTAGCTATTATCAATCATTATCTTGCAGAAATCTCTTTGGGTAGAGTAAAGTGGAGCTGTATTAGATATATAATTTTTTTTTTTCGGCGAATTTATTTTTTGGTAGAAGCACTTTCAAACCCACATAAAATTTATATCACATTTTTTGTGTAGTACAAACAACAACAGGGATAGCACTTCGCATAGACGTCATCTCTTTGGTACAGTAAACGCGCATTCGTCGAGTCTCATTCTTAACTTTCCCTTTATATTTATTATTCATGAGTTTCGTGGCATTTTGCGAACTTAAGCCGCGTAAAATGTACAAACCTTTCTACCATAAAGTGCGCATTTAAATGCATAATTTTAAGCACTTCCAACAGTGTTAAAAATGCATGAGAGGAGAGAACTTCCATTGCGATCGTTACCTACAATTGACACGGAAAGAATTAATGAGGCCGTTACTGAGTACTATACTTGATTGCCCGCCTACTACAACATTGTACGTTCACGGAATTCATTAGAAGTTCGAAAACTGTGTTTTGCCTATGTTTCCGCGAATTTATAATTGGCTCAGATTAAACAGCTTCTTTTAATAATAATAATAATAGTAATAATAATAATCTTTAATACCCAACAGATTTAAAACAAAAATCCAATTACAGGGAAATGCAAACATAATATACAA
>JARFOC010000651.1:546485-563381 GCA_031763485.1 Osmoderma eremita
TAGTTGCCGAAATACGTATCCAGGAGTTCTTCACTCATCGAGGTGGTAAGGGTATTTTTTTTTATTATTTTTTACTAAATTTATATATAACAAAAATCATTCATCTTCACTAATAGACGATGTAGATGAATCATTGTTACATATAATTATTAATGATTCCGTATGTGTGTCCATTAAATCGTCCAGTTACCACATTTTCTTCTCAATATCGGTCACATGTTTATCACGATCTCTCCAATTTTCACCTGTGACAGGGTTGATGCCTCGATGAAATAATTCCTTCACATCAACTAACTTAAATGTTGTGTTGTGTCTGGCAACATATCCTTTGACTTGTGTCCATATGAGCTCTATTGGATTGAGTTCGCAGCGATATGGTGGGAGTCTTAACACCTTTCTATTAATATTTTCGATCATCTCGTAAACAGCAATTAAACATAACAATTCGACCTTAATCATACCTTCTTCATAAGTAATATTGTCTTTCTTGCTGCTATTGTAGGAAGCATTATCTAAAATGTAAAGAGAATTTTCTTTTAAACTCGGAAGAATATGTTGCAGCCACTCTTCGAATCTTTCGGCATTCATATATCTTCGTGATAATCTTCCGTTTTCTTTGATTCAAACAGAAGCAGTCCATTCTCCACAATCCTTCCTCTGAACCTATGTGCACAATAAGCCTTTTCCCTTTGCCTGAAAAATTTTTAGGGCCTGTACTCAATCCTTCTATAAATACCAGTCTTGAAGTATGGATTGATGTATCTGTCCATACTTTATTTACTGTATGTCCAGCGTTTATCCATGCCTCGTCCAAATAAAAAATAGGTGTACCATTATCGCGGTATTTCATTATTTCACATAAATATTTCCCCCTCCATGTAATGAATTCATCCTTTTCTTTCAACATGCTATTTCGACTCCGCTTTTGATAGTTGGAAATGATTTTTTCGCAAGCAATATGTAACTAAAAAACACATATATTTGAAATAATAAATATGTGTAGGTATGTTTACCGAAAATTTAGTTCTTTTAGTAATGATCTTAGCGTAGTAATTTTAAAGTTAGGGCGGTCATCTCTTTCGTTTATCGCAGGGAGAACTTTTTGAGCTGTTGGCGGTTCGTTTCTAAAAAAGAATGAATGGACAATCCTTCGAATAGTATTTTTCATGTCATTACCCACATTATTCCAAACGGCTCTTCTTCGATATTTTTTTGGTAGGTGCAACTTATTATCAGTGTTATATTCTTTCAAAATACTGTAAATGCTGCGTTCACTAATTCCTATAACAATATTATTAATTGATCTGTTATAATTTTTGTTTCTAAAAAGCTACCTGCTGCCCTTGCTGTCGTTTCAACACTTCCAACTTTAGAAGTGCCTGACTGTTCTTGATAGGTTTTAAATATATTCACATCCATATCTTTGTCTTCCACAGTAAAATGTTTTGGGTCTCTTCTTAGGAGGTGAATTTTCCATGGTGTAGAATGTAGGGTACCACAGAAACACAAAACGATTCTTTCTCGAAAACAAATTTGCCGATATCCAGATATAACCTATCAAACGTCGGCGTCGTGTAATTTAACGTACAACTTCATTACATGGGTTTACTTACGCTTATTGTGGTAAAAGTGTAGTATAATAGCCTTTAGAAAGACTGTTGTAATATATACATATATATGGATAAAATAGAACGAACATTAATGAAATACTAGACAATAACTAAGAATAACCAAAACGCAAAGCAAATATAACAAATGCAAGGAAATTTAACAGATTGCCCTACTGTAAGCAAGCCGTTATAAAGCCTCCTGATTGACCAATAATAAATATGATAAAAATATGACGCGTTGGTACTACATAATTACCATACAGTTCTTTACTGCATCTGTTGGGCGATTCAACTATACTACATATTATTTGTTCGCTTCATTTCTCTGACACAGACTATATAGTTCCAATTTGGTTCTATTTGATTCGCAAAAAGGAATCATCAAAGAATGGCATTAATCATGATTCCATCATTAATTCTGTGAGAAAGAAATCTAGCGTACTTCCTTTATCTTGTAGCCGAAATCTGTTCTCACACGCTTGATTGTTACGCATATTGATCAGTAAGCGAAGAGGATAGAGGTCAAAATCATAACGTATGTCATATATAATCCTATTTGAAAAAGCAGCTTCAGGTATGGTTATTTCCGGTCGTATTTCCGAACGGTTATTAGGTGTAGTAGACGGTTAAGTGGGGAGCACTTGTAATAAGGCTACAATGTAAATTCACTTAATATCACGTATTTTCTATGTACGTGCTACAGTGCTCATTTTTCATTTTCTTAGAAGCGTTAATAGAAATAAATTCTACATTTAAAAACTGCATTTGCTCTTTGTCCGGTTTATTCTAAGTACGTATAAGTGTAGGATTGTCATAGTCGACTTTGCTTGTTTCATAGTTTGGGAATACCTTGAATTATCGTTCAAGACGCCTGGAATCCGCTCCTGGTAGATTTATTAGATAAGTAAGTTCCTGACGAAGGGAAACACTAGGTAGGGTTGAGGAACGTTTCAAGTTACCTAATGCGCTTAGTTCTCGTAGATTAACAGCGTTAACAGAACACAGCTCAACTACGTGAATAAATATGTGAAAGATAATCAGACGAAGACTCGTATAAAGTAGTTAAACTTTGCAAAAGTTCACTAGGCAAATGCAGTTAAATAACATGTTTTCGATTTACTCAGTTCATTCAAATTTTAGAGTAAAATTTTCTTCAGTAACGAATGGCGCTTTTATTGGCTGTATATTATTCATGTGTTTTAGTGAAACGGTATAAAGAAACTGACATACTTATACGATTTCACAGAGGTTTCGTTATTTTAAATGTTAGTTTTTCTAGCGAACAGGTTGCCGATCTAATAGGAAGAATGATGGTGTGAAGTGGAAGAATGTCTCTGCTTTTATTTTTCCATGCGATGCACATCTTTCTTTTGCTGACCACATTAATTGCATGACATTAACTGCATCCAGGAACCTTGAATTCCTTATCAGAAGCTGTCGAAATTTGGAAGACCCACACACATTGAAAACCTTGTATTATGCTTTGGTAAGAAATCGACTTGAGTATGGTTGTCTGATATGGTTTCCACACTATATTTATCAAAAGTTAGCTGTGGAGAAAATACAAAGACCTTTTTTAAAATTGCTAACGTATAAAGTAGACGGGACTTACTCCGCTCGGAACACGGATTACGGCCTATTACTGGATGCTCACAATTTTCAAAGCTTGTCTGACCCTAGAAACCTATACAGCATTTATTTTCTCCTTAAAGTATTGCAGAATAAAGTTGATTGTCCTCAGCTCTTGAGTCTACTTAACTTTAGTGTATCATCCAATAATGTTCGTTTTGTTAATAAATTTAGTTTGCCTAAGGCTAGAAATAATGTAATGTTCAGATCTCCTGTGTACTAACTTATTTAATGAACTGGAGGAAAATTGTTTGTTTGTTTTATTTTAGTTTAGGTTTTTGTTTGTACACATTTACTTTCAGAACCGTTTTAAGTTGATTATAAATACAAATTTTAGTTTTTAATACACCTGTCCTGTAAATGGCACTAATTCTGTTGGGCTAATAAACCATTATTTTATTATATTGAAAATAGATTAATTATAAAACACAATAATATAAATACATACCATACATAAAGCATGATTTTTTCAAGATACCTGCTATTATTCCTAATTTATAAACCTGAGCATCTCATTTATTTAAAAATTAATTAATGACCCGCATTATAATTAACACGTTAGCATTAAACCAATTTTAATGAGAAAAAAAAAATCATAAACAGAAACATGAGTTTGAATATGCTGAAAATGTTAGGCACGCCACCGAAATATATTCAGAACTCAATTACACACATTGTTAATAAAATATGCTATCGCGTACACCCATTCATGTTCTAGCAAGTGTATATAGGCAAATAACGTGACGAAAGCGCCGTAAAAATAACTTTCCTCCAACGTAGGTTTATAAGACGTAATTTTGTATTCATGGCGGGTACGTGATACCACGTCGTTTGAGCTTATATTTTGATACGGGTGTACATGTGCGAAAACAAAGTTCGTTGATATACAGAAATGAAAACGAGTTAAAACATTTTGTGATTAGACCATGAAGTTTTCCCATAATGGAAATAATTGGGCATTTCCTTTATAAAGAATTGCCTGCGTGGCGTAACGTAGATATTTTATATTAATTGGGGCATATCTAACCTGTCAAAAATATATTTCTTTTATTTACACTTTCGCATAAAGATAACTATAGTAAATATAATAAGCAATAAAATTTATAGACATTTAACCACTGTTCCTGTTAATAGCTAATAAGTACACTAAATAATAAACTGTGTCAATAAGTTAATGTGTAATGTAATTACGATCAAAAGATATCCTCTGGAATAGTCTTTCAATCCATACCTATCTAGACTAGTAACGATTATATATTAAACCCAGGGAAAAATTCCCAAAAACAAAATGTAATTCGCCTTCTTTTCGCTGAAGAATGATGTGTTTATACATAATTTAGTAAACGAGTTTGCGAATGTTTTTTCTATGCTTTTAGATCTGTAAAGCAAAGTTAACTTGTTTTTCAAACACTTTTAGTAAGTCTGGGAAACTAGAAATCGTGGGAAGATATTTTTTGTTAACGAATCTAAACATTAAATTGATTATACTATTTTCGTTTTTTGATAAATTTTCATTCAGGTACCATACGTTGAAAGCTCACGTGCCAACTTTCTCAGAAATTTGGAGAGTGGCTCTCCTTGATTGTTTTTTTTTGTATTTTGTCTTATAATTCCTGCAGCTCTTTATTTCAGTAATAGATTGTTTACTTTTGCTTACAAATACTTTATATCCGCTTTTATGTGTCCTTCTTATTAGTGATATTACAGCCACTGTTTGAGAGTGTGAAACTTAAATATACATAATATATTATGTATGAGGTAATAACTTATATGAATAGGCAAAGTATTCAAAGATTTTAGTTAATTTCCAAAGTAGGTACAACTTAAATTCACTGAAGTACAGAACAGAATGTCTAAACATGCGGAACTCAATAAGAATAACGTACTACACAAAACAATGCAACAAAAATACCTGTAAGGGAACTAACTGGATTAATACACTATGGCCACCATGAACAACAAATTATTAATTTTAATAATAATCCAAGATAATATGTGCTTGAAGATAGGTGCATATTGTTGGTGCATATGCATAAACGTAATGTTTGTATGTCGTTTACATTCGATTCTGTCTTTATCACCTCAACGTTAACAAAATACATACAGATCATAAAAATTCGTATTACAGATATTTAGTTGTAAATACATACAGTGAGCACGCAAAGATTGGATTAAATTCATTTAGAATGCATTTTTTCTCGAAGAAATGCGCGGATCCCCGATTTTTTATTTTGGTTGCCGTTTTTCTGATGATTATTTCATGACCCAAAAACACATTAGGACAGCTCACAATTTTTTTAATGGGAAAAACTGTGAATTGTTATTGCACCAATTCATGAGTATCTGGCAAAATTCAAGTCGTCTTACGTGGTCATCTTCATTTAGATTATGAACGAACTGGACTTTGTAAGGTCAACCATCGCTGTCAACGGTAATTTAAGTGTTTAAGTTTATGTAGTTAAATTTTTTTTTTTTCGGAAACAGTTGAATTCAAATATAGGACTTGACACATAAAATATGTTCAGAATTTGACGTAGAATTTAAGAATTAAATAAAAAAGGTGTTTCCATTAAAAAGAAAATAAGTGAGCTGTCATACATAGCTGTTATACATGAAATAATCATCAGAAAAAACTAAAATTAACAATCAACGCGTCCTGCATTTTAAATGAATTCATTCTAACCTTTACGTGCTCACTGTATATATTACAACATGTAAACCCATAAAATAAAATATCTTCATTTCCGAGACTTTTCGCCACTAGCCACTCAATTTAGGTTAAAATTTACGTCATTCAATTTAGGTAATTAATTATAAGAGGTTTTGCTATTACTACGTACCCATAGAAATAATTTATGTACAAACTTGAGAAACAGATTCGACGCTGTCAGGAGAACGCAAGGCCGTTTTAAATATCTATACCTTTCGCTTCCATATTTTATTATATACTGTTTATTTTATTTGTTATTACAACAATACATGATAACCGTTTACATAATTTTGATATCCTCCCATTTTCCCCCATTCGCACTCCTTAAACTTATTTCCAAGATGGCCGGGAATAATATAGTAGGTATGCGTGCATGAGTATATGTGTAGATATAAAAGTTCAGATTTATTGCATCGAGCGATGCACGAAATGCACTTATACTACCACTCCATTTATCTCACATGATATTATCTGTCTTTGGAAAATCGGTTTCGATTAAAGTTTAGAACTCAAAACTTGCAAATTTGTACCTGCACTAGAAATATATGGACCTATTTTGCATTACCGTAACTTGATGGTATAGTATAGAAGATTGTCACTTATGGTGAGAGTATCTTCGAATAGAGAAGAGCACTTACTTCAAAAAGCATTTTTTTGTCTACTGCCAAATATAACATTCGTTATTACGAACTACGCTGCATTTACTAATAGCAGACAATGGAGATGAACAGATCTTCCGCACACAACTGTCATGGGAGCTAAGCGACCTTTATGATAGAGTATGAATGAACCACTGCCACAATTGCTTTTGGTACGTTTTCTTTCAACATTTTATATTGTTACCGCTAAATGGTTCATTGCATTGTAAGTCAATGTAGCGTAAAAAGGTGTTCTATCAATTTTTCTGAAACGAAGTTAAGTTAAACTTTCTCATTATTAATAGATATCTGATCCTATTCAGGCAATGTGGGTTTATTCAATCAGATTCGCAGATATTTCAGTAGCGCTTTAATAATAAAGTAAGTAGGTGTACAGTATCACCCTCACAAGCAAATTAATGCGAGCTGAAAGTGTAACATAAACACAATGCAAACTTACTATTTATATAAAGCTTTGTTCTATTTTTTTTCTAATTCTAGTAGCATTCTAATAATTCTACAATTTTTGATTTCATAAACTTACATTGCTCGCCTAAGAAACAAATTGAGCTGACGCTAAAAATTCGCTGTAGAATTTATATTTCGTAAACTTATATTGCTTAACTAAAAAACAGATTTATAGAACCTAAAGCTGAAAATTTGCTCTAGAATACTTACATTTCCTTACTTACATTTTGTTTTGGCTGCTGCCTTGTATGTGAAGCGGTAATATGTGAATTAGTGGACTTCACACTTAATATTTTGTGTTTAAGGAAAACTATTTGTATTGATAGACCAGTTTAAAATTATTACGTTTATTCTAAAACCAACACTTAACTTCTAACAATACAAAATTCTAATTAGATTGCTTTGCGCGACGGCATGATTTTCATGATTACTTTGTCGGAACTGACTTGAACTTCATACATTTCTTCCGAACAAGATTCGCTCGCAGCCCCTATTTCTAACGGGAAAGAAAAAGTGAAAATCAAATTTGGGGTAAATGATACCTAACGGCATTACTAAAAGACTATAAAATATACCATACAAATTCACAACACCCTGCATGAAAATGACTACTTTCCCAGTTTCGGTGCTTATATGTGTTGATGGTTGTTTTTTTAATACTGCACACACAAAGTTACAGCACATATATTTGCACCTCTTTATCTTATTCTCTAATACGTATATACAGTAAAAGTTCTATAAAAGTAGCCTCACCTTTTTTCAGTGTTCAAACTAACTAAAACTACCGTAAACACTCAACTGGTTACATGTTAAGTGCACATAATTCTTATTCCAATATGTCATTTATTATATAATAGGTACATACATACATTTGTGCATAGATATTTCTACTTCACTGAATAATTTGTTTTCTGTTTTGGCACTCAGATAGCCTATACCATAAGTGTTAATATATGCTGTTTGGAAACATACTTTTACAACTTGAGTCACAATCGGTCACTGTGTTTGTTGATATTTTCTTTGGCATTGTGTCAACTTGCAGTACGTACATATTTTCGTATTACAAGTTCTACACCTTCGTTAATTAGTTAAAGCTTACGTCCCTACATAATTGGATGAATGGAATCTCTTCCTGTAATGGGTACTTATTAGATTACATTATTTTTTAATTAATAACCCATAATTTTTATTATACAGGGTGTTTTGTGATTTTATTTTCCAGGGGTGGTTAAAAATCTTAAAATAAGGTCATTAACGCAAAAATATCTTAACAATGTCGCACAATAAGAGAGATATTAATGTAAAAAAAATTGTAGTTTCTATTCTTATTTTATTTTTAAGTGGTGATTAACCACCATAAAAAAGGTTTTTAACCTTACAACGATTGATCAACAACTTGTGCAAAGTAAATGTAAAAGAAAGGTTATAGTGAATTTTTTACTAAGTAGGCTGTTGTCTGTAATTTTTCCCATTGTCAAGCTGTTTCATTCGGTGTAACTGCATTGCTGGTTTGACCTAAATTTTACCGAATAAATCCTAATAAGCAAAGTAAAAATGATCCATCGCACCAACAGTGAATACGTTGATATGCACACAAAAAAACCACCGCTCTACTAATCCGTGCACGAGAAACTGGTGTACTGCGAACACGTGAAGGTCGAAATGGTGATCCTGGCCGATACCAACGAATTTTGAATGCCGAAGAAGTCTTAAATCTTGTCGAAGAAAATCCTTCTAGTAGTCAAATCGAATTGCCTGGCGAACAGTTCGCGAAAATCAATTGTATGCTTTCCATGTACAAAAAGTGCAGGCTTTACAACTTGAAGATCATCCTTTACGTTTACAGTTTTGCCGATGGTTTCTACAAAAACATGTAGAAATTCCAAACTTTCCTTCCACTGTATTGGCGACTGATAAATCAACGTTTACACGTAACGGCATAAATAACTGTCGTAATACTCATATTTGGGCTGTGGAAAATCCACGTGCTGTTCGTCGTAATCATTTCCAGCATAGATTTTCGATAAGCGTTTTGGCCGGACTGGTCAACGGACAACTTATTGGCCCATTTGTGTTTCCAAATCGAATGATAGAACTATTGTAAGAAGTTCCTTTGAATGTACGTCGACAAATTCGATGGCACACCGCCGCATTTTAATCGTTTAGTTTATTTAGATAATGTGTTTGTTAATAAGTGGATTGGTCGAGGTGGTCCTATGCCATGGCCTCCTCGTTCACCCAACCTTAACCCCCTTGATTTCTACTTATGGTGCGTTATGAAGACCATGATATACACCAACGACGTAATTAGATGATGTTCGTAACCGCGTTGAGGCAGCTGCGGCGACAAGTCAACCGCAAGACCAAGGCTTAGTAAATTATTCCAATTCATGGATACGTGGAGCGAGACTTTGCGTTCAACAATACGACGATAACTTTGAACAACTAGTGTGAAGTGGATTCCATGAAAAACAAAATGGATATTTAAATCAATATGCTTAATTACCACTTAAAAATAAGAATAAAAAAGAACATTTTTTTACATTAATATCTCTCATTTTGCAACTTTGTTAAGATATTTTTACGCTAATGACCTTATTTTAAGATGTTAAATCACCCCCTGAAAATAAAATCACAAGACCGTAAGCAGCCTGTATAGCTTCTACATACCATTATTTCGTTAGTTGTGCTATCCATATTTGTTTGTTAATAACTGTTTTGCGATCTACTGCTTTTGTCATAAGTAGAGTTGCTCAATTTGTGCCAATAGCCAATCGCGCGCATAAAAGTTTACACAAAATAAATGGTCAAAAATAAATGACAATATAACATTTGTTAAACATCTGCAATATTGAATATGTTTTCACAGTTGTTTCAGCAATCCGCGTGCGGCGTGAGGAAAAACAAAGGGAACGTTAAACATCTAGTGGCGTTATATCTTCCTAATTAAAATAATTTTTACCCGACTTGGTAATTCGCAGTCTGAATGTTTATTCCGACAGAATATATATGCTTCGTTGTCTAGTAAATGAAACGGTAAATTATATAAAATGAAGGTAATGCATATATTAAATTTAAATTTTTCTTTTTTTAAAGAATGCTGTTTGCTATTAGCGTGACGTTGACATTCTCTTTTGAACCAACACGAATTTTAACCCCATCGGCATTTCTGCTATAAATTGTGTAACTTTGTCCAACATTGGTCGTTTTCGCGACGTAGGCAACATTTTTAAAACAAACGTAAAACTACAAAATAGTATTTACGGCAGGTACATTCGGCGCTAGCGAGCAACTCTAGTCATAAGTCGCCAACATAAACATTTGAAATGAGATATTGATATCCGTAGGAACATACAATACTTCATGATTTCATTTTAATTTGCTGTATTTCTTTTACTGAAACTATTTTTGATTACCTTTGTTTATCCTAGATAAATACACTTAACTTAATTTCCTTCAAGTTGAACATAAACGAACTCATACATTGTTCCAAACTTTGAAGATTGTTACATTCAGGTGTAACTGTGCTGAAGTACATGGAAAACTAGTTCGTGTATGGAAAGTTTTTGCCATCAAATTATAATCATTAATACATAATCAACTATAGTATTTTATCTAGTTTATTCCACTATTCCTGGCGTATTTCCCTACCTCTCTTCAAATGATATATAATCATATATGTATAATAGAAACAATAATAATTGGTGTGAATCACCTACATGCCCGGCTAATGAGGGATCACTACACTACACATACCGAGGCGAGTCAGTCGTGAATGGTCGGTTGTTGAATTATTATATAATGTTAATTGTAATGCTGAGAAGATGATGAGGCGTCATATTCGTCATCCTACAATGAGACCACTCAGTATATTATTTTCAATTTAATACACATTAAACACAACATGTATTGGTTGGAACCCAAATTCTACCTGCATACTATAAAAGAAAGACAATGAGTCGCGTACACAATTGGTTAACTGTAAGGGATATAGTTGAATACAGAATTTAACCGAGAACAGACGGTTTGATCTTACAATAAGTTAACAAATAGTTTGGCAGGTTTTGTACGCTTAATTTAACATCAGAAGTGGGATCTATCCAGCTGCAGAATTATTGCAACATTATGGAGGATATTACGGGGTGAACTTTCAAGGTACTTCAGACATTCGGCGAAACGATATCCCGCCGTGGAGTAAAGTTTTCGTGAGAGCATATGGTTCGAATTTACCATATAACGTTGAAATTCCTCTTGCAAGACTTGCAGATTGGATGTCGGAATTGGGTGAGTTGCAATGGCGATGTCTGCAAAACAAAAAATTGAAAATATGTAGTCACAAACCTTAAATGTGGTTGTACCATAGGAAAGTATAGAGCAAAATTTGTGGGGCCTGATAAACTCCATGCGGGAGGAGAATCAGAAAAGGAATTAAGGTAACAATAGTGGCAGCATATTTAGTTTAGGTTTTGGCCAGAAGGCCAATGGGTAAACTGAAGTATATATCGGTCTATTGGTATTCCTCGTTGTTGTTTTTCTTTTATGTAGTTTGGGAGAAAGATCAATTGTTATTCATGCTATGTGTAAGTCTGATTGGTAGTTAGCATGTTAGACAGTCTCTGAACTTGGTCATAAGTGCGATGGTTGAAGTTATATTGTAGTGTGCCTGAACGTGATCATGAATGTGAAGAATAAGTGTTTGACAGATTATAGTGTAGTGTAGTGTCAACCAACAGATATGACTCCAAACGAAAACAAATAGTTCCTGTGGACAGAATCAACATTTTTTGTAGTCAATGTCTACTGAATGCGGTGTGTAATAACTTATTTTATGTACTGAAATGTGTGGTATATTGAGAATAGTAAGAAGTATGTTATATGATACCGGTACGTCTTCAGTTAACTTAGGTTCTTGAGTTCTGAAGTATGTTATATGATATAGGATGTCTTAAATTAAACGGTGGTCCCTGAATTGCTTGTGGCAAATGTACCGACAGCCTCTAAACTGAAGTATGTCGTGTGACATTAGTATGTTTCCAATTAGACGGTGGCCCCTGAGTTGTTTGTAACAAACAAACCAACAAAAACTGAACTGAGAAATGTAGATAACATGATATATTTCCTATATTGAGATTCATGTGTTTGGTGTTAGTTGGTGAGATGAACTTAGTGTGGCCTGAGAGGGAGACACTGATCAAGATAGCCGTAATAGAAACAAGTAATAACTTCATCGGTGTGAATCATCCATATGCCCGCCCGGTTAATGAATGATGAGACCTGCTATGACCTGTTGCCCAAGCACGTCAGTCATGAACGGGCAACGATTTATTGTTGAATTTTTATTTAATTTAATAAATAGTTTTGTGGATTTTGTTCGTTTGACCTAACACGTGTATGCATACAGTATCAGACAAAAAATGGAGCAACAACCGTGACTATTATTGAAAATTCAAAGTAGACTGTGATTGGATTTACGTATCTATTTATTTAAATGATTCAATACATTGTTGTGTCTCATGGTGATGTACATTTAAAGAAAATAGTGGAAAGTGAATCTCATTAAAAATAGAAATATTTTTATTCTACAATGGCTAATGCGTCAAAAGTAAAGCGACAAAAATAAATTTTCCATAAACGAATGAAAAACAAATAAAGTAAGGAATTATTATAATATTAACTAATACTTAATTGCGAAACCTTTTAGTTTTATGAATTCAGCACATCCCTTATATAGGCATTGACACCAATAATTTTTCAATAACTGCACTATCCATATTTTCCGAAACTCGTTCAATGTTTTCGGTAAGTTCCGCCTTATTGCGATATGCGCGGCCACGAATACGTCTCTCGACCTCTTCCCATAGATGCTCTATGGGATTTAAGTCAGGAGATTGGGCTGGCCATTTCATGACGCAAATACTATTTTGCACGAACCACTCTTTCACCAACTTTGAAGAGTGTTTTGCATCGTTATCATGCTGGAATATAAACCTGAGAGTCATCTCCCGCTCTGCATAAGGCAACATAACATCCTGTAATATACCCCGATAATAATAACGATCGATGATGCCTTGTATGAAGTGCAAAGACCCCCCAACTGTATGCGGAAAAACATCCCCAAAGCATAACCCCACCACCACCGTGCTTCACAGTAGCTGTTGTGTATTTTGGATCTTTTGTTAATTGGTGGCCGTCTGATTTTAATAGATTAAATTTCCTTTCGCCACTGAAAAGCACTTTTTTCCAATCATTTGCCGTCCATGCAATATGACATCTAGCAAATTCTAGTCGCATTTTTCTATTTCTCTTACTAACAAGCGGTTTCTTTGCCGGCCTTCTTCAAAATAGGCGAGATTCTACTAATCTATGAATGGTTCTGCTACTAATATTTAAATTATGCCTATCAGCCTTTATTTGCGGTGTAGACTTTCATGGATCATTTCTCTAGTACACACAATTAGTAGTCTATCAGTAATAAAGGACGTTTTCCTAGGACGTCCAGGCTTAGGAATAGTTTCTATCATTTTACTTTTTTATTATTTTTGATACGTTGTAATGTTTTATTTCAAATCTTCTCGCAATATCACACTGTCTTTCATTTCTCAAATATGCAATAATTGCTTTTGCCTTTAATTCAGTTGTTATTGGAATACCTATTGGCATGTGCCTTTTAGTTAAAAACAATTATTGGTATTCTTTACAGCACTGTCAGGTTGTAAAATGAATAAAATTTGCTATAAACTATGAATATTGCTTTACTTGTGTCGCCCTCAAAATGAACTAATATTGAATAAGTTATAAATAAAGGATTGTGCACGCAATGAGGCGGAACTATAACACGTGTGTTTTTTCCTGATATTTCAGTTGGGTAAATATGATAAGGCGTCTTTGTGGTATTTGCGGTTTTTTACAAAAATATTAACAAAGAGTAGTTTGTTGCTTCATTTTTGTCTGATGCTGTATATGACTAATTTTTCTGTCCACCTGAATATATTAACGAAAAACAGACGAATTTTCAACGGTCGAATTCATGCCCTGAAATCGTTTGATAGCCGAAACAGAAAATGGGTTTTCATGTACTTCCGCTAGATCTATCAACCTGCAAAGTAACATTCAATTTCAAGATTCCTGGTTGGGTATCGGCTCCCTTAATATTTAACATCTCTGGATAAAAAGAAGTAGTTTCTTTGTACTTTCTGAAAACTGTACGTACGCCCTCATTTCATCGCAAAAAGGATTTGCAAATAGCTTAAAGCTTCCCGTAATAAACACGTTCCGCTCATGTTTTTGCGCGTTAAATTATAGTGTTCTTTTGCAACTTGAGACACCGTGGCGCTCTTTGTAATGGATACCACTTTTATGCAAATAAAGAAAATCTACTTTTAAATAAACTTCACACAACGTGCACATAGTGTGCGTTCAACTTAACTCTGGATTATGTTTGAGATTAAAATACAAGCGTCAGCAAAATGATAGGAGGATTTACCCGGATATGTTTCATTTCCAGCCGGTAGTTTTCCCTTCATAAATGTAAATTACTTGGAGGCTTATGTAGGCTTGAAATTGTGTTCCGCATTTGTGCAGAGACAATGTCAACTGCAGGGCATACATACATAAATGACACGTGCACGTACCTACTTACAGGCGGTGGTGTAGTTGGTTCGTTACTTCCTTCTTTCCATTTTCATCATACTGCAAAGGAACACCGTTTATACTTCATAGTCAGTTGAGTGATTGCACATCTTAGACATGAAAAACTAAATATAACGTGTAAGTTACAACGTATAAAAACCAAGGCTGAAATATCTCAAAAGACGCCAGACTTGCTCGATCAGATCCTTTGAACTGTAAAGATAAATTCACATACATTCGCTGTCCCAAAATAGTGGTAAATTTAAAAGTATTCGGAAAATTTTGTTATTTGTTTTCCTTATATGCTGTGTACAAAATGTAAGCTAGTAGGATTCTTCCCTGCCACATCGAAAGAATTTGCGGTCGATCTGGTCTCTCGGATGTAGGATGGGATTGATTTGTATGGTAAAACTAAAACAAAAATAGTTGGTAAGGGTAACCTCAATCAGTGATGAACTCTAGATACGTATTTCGGCAACTAAGTTTCTATCCCCAGTAGAATCTACAAAGGAAAATAATGTTAGACATAGTTACTTAATGAAGTAAATTGTTGCGGTTCAGTGTGCGTGACGAAGTACGCCCAATGAACCGGAACAATTGATTAGTATATATAGATATAGATTGTAAGCGGGAAATTAGTATTAATCAAGAGGTGTTCGGGTGCAGTACATACCTTCCTTACTCATTGAGGTGGTAAGGTTATTTTTGTTTTAGTTTTACTATTTCAAGGCACCATATCTTACCATTTTATATCAGATTTTCAGGGGTTTATACTACAACATATACTCACTAAAGGCAAGAAGCTAACCTTAAAACAAAAACAATTGCGAGAACAAATGTAAGACTAACGTATGTCTTCGTAATGGCAATAGGAAATTCTCTTAATTATAATCAAAGGCGTTTATATCTCCCTGGTTTTCAGGGTGTTTAAAGGAATTTTATTTAAATGGTATTTTGGTTTTGCTAAAAATTAAATTTTACAGAAATGCCAAAAATCTTGTAATAATGTTTGTGCAAAGGAAGTTTGCGTAGACTAATAGCACACGTTCGAAACTAGAGATGGGATGAACCACAGAACGGAACCTAGCAGTGCCCCTTACTATGGGGAGTATAGCAAATGTTATGTTTTATGCCTAACCTGATGAAATGCAGAGATCAGTAACAGTAATAATAAATGGTATTTTCGACAAACTCCCGAACAACCCTTGTGAATACTGATATTACAAGAAAAGGGTATTCACGGAGGCTTTTGCAACCTCATTTGAAATACAAATTTTAGACAAACAAAAGTAAGGTGCTTTTATTTGCAAGGGACAATGAGTCTTAAATTTTAGCTGTATCCAAATATGATTTGCATTATTTACATGCAATGTTCTTCGTTGTATAATATTGACTGCTATTAATTAATTTTATTTAAAAAAACGATTTAAAGGTTCCTCAAAACGAATTTGAAAGTTTCATATCAATTTTAAACATTTACTTAATTCAGAAGAACTTGGAAAAATGCTAAACCAAAAATTTACTAAATTGACAACTAATAGTTGTCAATGTACTTAACAAAAGTGTATGCAGTTTATATGGTTACGTATATGTATTATTGAAATAAGACAATTATAGAATTGCTATAAAAGTTACCTATATTGTCGCCAAAGTAACTTTTGATCGGCATGGATATCTACGTATTGAATAACTGGTCTACTATGTACAATCCGACAAAAGTAAACCTGGACGATTGACAAGAGACGAGGCAGTACCGCCATACAGATTGCAAGCCATGTTGAACCTTATGCGCATTCATCTGTTTACTTGTAATAAAAACAGGCAGGCAGAATAAAAAGTAGTAGGTTCATTCGCCCAGGATTTTGTACTTTTAAAACAAAGACAAGGTGTTAGCATTTCCTCTAAAATATAAATAAATATTTATTTTTTCCAGCTATTTCACAGGTGTTCTTATCAAAAAGTTGGGCACCTCGAATTCCTATAATTACCACTTAAGCAGAGCATTAAAAAAGGAACCTTACAGCAAAGATTTTTGGGAAAGGGTATTTGGGTTTTAATATACTAGGTGTGTAAATTAAGTAATGAGACTGATATTTTTAAATATTTTTATTTTAATATAATTACAATTGAACGTTTCTCCCTCAAAATAACTCCCTTGGGAAGCCACACAGCGTTGGAGACGGTTCTTCCATTCCTCATAGCAGCGCTGGAA
>JARFOC010000651.1:563481-588180 GCA_031763485.1 Osmoderma eremita
CTTAGTTGCCGAAATGCGTATTCAGAGTTCTTTACTCAACAAGGTGGTAAGGGGTATTTTTTAACTTAAATTCATTTGAGTCTTAGCAAAGATACGTTTCTTTGAACTTGGTCGTTCGCGAACTATCCATCTCTAGTACCCACCCTAGTGTATTTCTCATACGGTTATATTGTCCTGCGTATGCAGATATTTCAAAAATATTCATGTAATGGAATCGAGAAAAGGACACACTAGTTGTGATATTCGACGTTTGATAGTGAAATTGCAGAAAGATGAGAAATCGCTATAATTGTAGGCAAAAGCCGTACCACAGTTCAGTGTATAATAAAAAGATGGACTGTTGGTAAAAGGATATCCAACAAACGCAGAACTTATTCGACAAAAATTCTTACCGAAGGGGATGAACGATGGATTTTAAGAGAAATAAGAAGGACCCGAAAAAAGCCCACCAAAATTAACGTTAGAAGTAGAACAATACTTGGGGAAGAAAGTTCATCCCGAAAATATTAGAACAGTGTTGCGGAAAATGGATTGCATGGACGTATCGCCAGAAAGAACCCGTACATCAGTGACAAAAATAGAAAAGTAAGAGTCGAATTTGCGGACTAGTATATAGGAAACGATATCTTATTCTGGAAAAAAAGTCTTATATACAGATGAAACAAAAATAAATTTGTTTGGATCGGATGGGCAAGTAAATGTGTGGCGTAAATCGAATGAACAGCTAAAACCAAAGAATTTGACAGGGGGGCATGTCGGCGGCGGGTGTCGGTAATATTCATTTTATCGAAGGCACCATCGACAAATGGCAATATTTGGACATTAAAGAAAATGTCAAACAAAGTGCAGAAAAATTTGGTATTTTCGACACATTTATTTTTTATCAGGATAATGATCCTAAGCAAAGTCCGGTGTTGTAGGAAAATAGTTACTTAACAATTGTCCAAAAGTACTTCAAACTCCACCACAATCGCCGGACTTGAACGTAATAGAGCACCTACGGCAAAATTCAAATTTATACTGAAAAAGCATACCATATCAAATAAACAACAGGTCGAACATGCAATTGAAGAAGAATGACCAAAAATATCACCCGAAGTGACTAGTAAATTATTTCTTTCCATGAACGACAGCCATCAAAAATAGCAATGGACTACTAAATATTGAGTTAAGATAATTAAAAAAATTTATAATTTTTTTATTTGTGCGCTGTTTTGAACTGGACGATTTTTACTGTGATCATCAATATTGTACTTATTTCCAATGGAGGCTCTTCTTGTACCTACATATATTACACGAATAAAAAAAATTATATTTCTGAATTTTTATGTGACATATAGGCTATTTTATAAAATGATATATTACACATTTTAATATGAAATTAATTAATCCAGATTTTACAACAAATTAACCTACAATAGCAAGTAGACTATTGTCACCGTGATTAACTGTATGTACTTTTACAGGTTTTGGAAATCGCAAACTCGGTTGCTCTAAAGAATTAGATTATTGCAAGTATGTACCATCTTTTTCAAATTAAATGCGAATCGAAACTCGACAAATCTTCCATCGTTTATGCAACTTAAAGTACACGTCCATATTTGTATTTTAATGTCCATATGTACTTTAAGTTGCATAAACGATTGAAGATTTGTCGAGTTTCCATTCGCATTTAATTTGAAAAAGATGGTTCATATGTACATTCTATCACAAACGCTTTTAATGTATGCAAAAGGTAAGGGTATAAGTTACGCAGGGGAAGGTACCTTATTTTGGTTCATTAATATTTTTTACCTAACCACAACCACTGCTAATCTACAAAATTATGTATATACAAGCAGGGCCGGCTCGTGAGTATTTTAATGAGTCGGCAGCAGTAGACACAACCACTGAACAATTATTATTATTATCATTATAAAAAATAAATAAATGATGTTCTAAATTTTTATTTTCTTTAATTGAGGGCATTAGTGCTGACGTCAAAAAATAGCAACGCTGCGAAACTTTTTCCAAAAAAACAAGCTACATAACCTCGCATTCTGCTCACGTTGTTCGACTTCTTTTAAAAGTGCTTTATTTCTAAATTTGTGTGCAGCTTGTATGGTATCGTGTTTTTTTTTGTCTTGTATTCTATCTTATTAACAAATCTGTGATGTGCTTTGCTTGAAGTCATCTCAGTAAGCAGAAGAAGTGCAAGTATTTTTCAAAGAACTCTGAGCTAAAGAAATAAATTGATTAATGCTTTATTGTATACACACGGTGATGAATATAGAAGGATGTCAAAATAATAAATTTATATTGTATACATATTGATCGACAGCCATCCTTGCCAACCAGTGGTCACTAATTTGTAGCTGCAACTACTAACATAAATACCAGTACGTTGAACTACTACACAAGAGGAACTTATGTTGTGTTACGATTACACTGAAAATAGTAGGATAGATAGTGTTTTGTTATGAAATGGCTAAATAAAAGTCTTCCTTTTATTAAATATTTTAATTACGTGCATGTATTACATTGTTTTTCACTCAAAAAATATGGCAAATACATTATATTTTAATTAACTTCCTCCATCAATTTGTGAGGAGGTGTACCAAGATATCAAACAGCCTTTAAAGTCTTCAATTTCTTGTTCCGATAGATTCCTATCAGTTGCTCAGTATTCCTTGCTTGGATACATTTCTTTTATGGCTTGTAATGTATTCAACCGAAGTTTGGGGCATTCTACAGACATGTCTTATTAGTGACTGATATACTATGGTATGCAAATGTTGCCCTATAGTAACGTAATGTGGCCCTTTTGGTAATGTACAGTGTGTACTTGCAATATTAGTACTTTCAGTGAGTTTAATCCGAATACAATATATTTTAGGTATAGCTGTTGCAAAAGTGATTGTACTTGCTTCTTTATTGTAGGAGCGTTCCTTCATATTTGCTTTACCCGTGCCCCTAATAATCTTTAATAATAATATTATGCCGTAATATGCGATTATATTGTTAGACAACCAGGAAAATTACAACTTGCTAAGAACTAAGCAATCAATTATACAGGAATCATGATTATCAGATGATTATGTTTGAAGTATTTTGTTTGAAAAAAAAACAGGACGCGTTGCCATGCCAACTGGGTTTTGTGATGACATGCTAATGGAGTCAATTATGTTTGGGTGGGTATTACCAACCCTGCCACTCCCGACGAGCCGCCACTGTATACAAAGGTGTACCTGCATTTCTGCTAGCCAAGATCTTTACTTACTGAGGATGATATGTTAATATCCATAATCTTAAATTTTTAATTTTGCGAAACCACATGAAATAGACATACAATGTATTTACGATATCTAAAATAAATCTTTGTATAAATGGAATTAGTTTGTAATAAAACCCAAAAGCATGCGTACGTACTTCTTTTCTTAAGCTTTTATCGCTCCCATTTCCAACTTACTCTTAAGAATGGCCAGATATGCCGCAGGGATTCATTCCGGTGATTGTACAATCAGAGTCCACTTTAGAAGGGACCCGCCTAGCTCAGATATCGCCTTAAAGGGTAGTTTATTTTCGCTATCTCGACGGCACATTCAACGGAATAGCAAAAACCGCTTTATATTCAAACTTTACACTTTGCTGCTCCACTTGCTTTTTACGTAGTCCTTCTGTATCTTCTGGTGTTGTCATTGTATGCATTTTGAATAATGCGATAAAAGAAAACCACATGCTAAGCTTATATAAAAGAAAACAAATTATATGCATTAATATCTTTTAATATTCCTTGTTGCAACTGCCAGAAAATTTAAGAAATAGCCTTAATAGATGATTTTTCTGCTTCCCTTTATAAATCAATATTGGTTCTTTTTATATAAACGCAATAAAATGTGTTTTATCAATTCATAAAAAAATATGTTAAGCAACTAGAACAACCCACTACTTTTAAATGATCATTAAATACAATGTAATCATAGGTTAACAACTGCTGGTGCAAATGACATAAAATGAAAGCCCTACTCTCTTAGGACCCCAACGACGTGAATGAAACAATTGAACAAAGTTGTTTATAAGTTCGCAAATTACTCTAATTTAGAAGTTTTTAAAAAACATACTTTAATATTTACAAAAAGGTCGAATACTTTATACAATTTTAAACAGTTTCTTTAAATTTTAAAACACACTTTACGTGACATCTTGGGATAACTTCAGAGCTTTAGACAGACTTCTCTCAAAAACAAAAAAAAATGTTTTAGAACAATTATTAGTTTGCATTTTATGATTTCCAAGCATGCATTTATAAATCGGAAAAACGAAACAGTTTTTGATTGAAGAGAGACAACTTCTGGAGAATTGTAGTCTCATTAGATAGATGAAGAAATACGACGCATTCATCAAAAAGTATTGACAATAATCCAAAAAAACCGTGTGACTGCCAATTGAGCACGCGCTGAAGTTATTTTTGCATGTTTATAATATCTACCAAACTAAATAAATATTCTGATAAAATTTTAAAAAAGAAATTATGAATTTCGGTGTTTGAACAGTTTATTAAAAATTGGACGGAAAAAAAGGTAATCAGACGTAATTTTGCATATTGGTATGAAATACGACGTTACATTACTTTCAACAAATTGTCAAAATTATCAATACGCATTCGATCATAATTGAAAAATTTGGTCGGGCCCTCATTCTAACTATCAAACAACAGTATAAAATTGTCCACTTAAAAGTTTTGGGCTTAGTATTGGATGAACCTAAAATAACTTTCTTTGTCTTTCTTTGTCGCCCTAAACCGAGAGCACAAACACATGAAACTTGTACAAAATCTATATTAAACTGCCTTGTAACTATTGAGTAGCCAGTGCGCACTGCTAGAGATAACCGGCAAGTTTTTCGACGACTAAACTATCTAGTTGCCCAAAGCAAAACGTCCTACTTCCGCTATTGAGGTTAGAAGATATAAATTGACCTACTATGATTAAATTGTTTGCCGGTGATGTCAAGATCATCACAAGTACCCCCTCCTTAGCTGACTGACTGAAACTACGGGAAACCTGGTATCTATGCGCAATTGCTGTATACTAAATGGACTTCATTTAAATATTGCCAAATGTAAAGCTCTTACATTTACTAGAAAAAAGAGTTGACTTTTGTACAATGATTCGATTGGCTCAGATATGCTCATGCGTTGCGATCTTGGTGTGGTGTTTGACCCTGAGCTCTCATTTTCCAACCATATTGCGGATACGGTTTCTTCTGCAATGAGGATGATGGGCTTTATTATAAGAAATACCAGATCATTTGGAAATATTTATTCCTTAAATACGCTATTTTTCTCTCTGGTGCGGTCTAAACTGGAATACGCTGCAATAATATGGTGCCCAATAATATGATGGGCACATTAAAGCAATTGAAAATGTGCAACTGCGTTTCTTAAAGTACTGATGGTTAAAGAGATTTAGCGTATATCCTGCCAGAGGGTTTCCTCAGGGTATATTGCTGGATACCTTGAACGTTACGTCACTCGAATTGAGGCGGACGAACTTGGGCCTGGCCTTTTTGCATAAATTACTGCACAATAAAATTAACTCTCCGTTTCTCTTGGGTGATCTGGCATTTCTTGTTCCGCGTCAGTCGGCACGTAGTATGTCAACTTTTTATACAAAATCTACTCCCACAAACCTTATGTTTAAAGCACCCATTACTCTGATATGTTTAGCTTACAATCGTATTAGTTCTGTTTACGATTTCTTTAGCTGTACCATAAAAGAACCTTGGCGCTAGACATACTATCTGAAGTATATTAGTTACATAATTGTTTTTAATAGGTTTTTCTTTGGTTGTATATTTATATAGTACTGAGTGTGTTTCTAGGATTATACTTCCTTTAATTTGTAAATTAAGTTGTCCTTAATTTGGTATTGTAATATTACTGTTGGGCAATAAACATTAAATTGAGCATTGCATTTGTACAAAAGTTCTTATATAAACTGAATTTTCTGGTTAATACATACTATTATTAAATCTTATTTCATTATTGTAAAATATTTTCTTACAGCCATACACATATTTTCCATTGGTGACAAAAACAGTAAAACACATTTCTTTCAGCTTTCAATCCCTTTTAAATTAGTGCCAGCATTTGTATAAACACAAAAACCGATATAGTGATCTTCTTTTCAGATCCATACCCAAGCGAGCAACGTTACGAAGAGGTCTGTGCGGGTCCTGGTTACGGTGAACCTTTCGCGGCTGAGGGGTACCGGAAAGGGGCGCCGCCGCCTGTTACGACAGACTATCGAGACCAGCGAACCACGCACTTCCAGCAGCCTGGTGCTGTTTTAATGGTCTACGGTCTGGATCCAGTACGCACCAACGCTGATAAACTATTCAATTTAATGTGTCTCTATGGAAATGTAGCTCGGGTGAGTGTGTAAAATGTAAACTAATTTATAAATAAAATAGAGGCTTAGATTTGTGAGTAGGCACTCTGTGGCCATTCAACTTTCCCGCTTTCAATCTCTTTTTATTTCTCTCCTTTACACTAAATTGTATATCTTTTCGCGTCTCTTTACATAAAATTTCTAACGTGTTATACTGCCTTGTTACTTTTATTATATAATAATAATAATAAATTTATTTCCTACACGTAAGACTCAAATACAGAAAATGTATAAATTAAGTATACACTATGCGGATACATTTTTACAAATATAATAAAGTAAATAAACCTCAAAAATGCTACATGATAGCAAGAAAAGAAAAAGCAATTAAACAATCTAAAAGTTGTTGATAGCTGCAGCTATTGCTTTAAATGAGCTAAAATAGACGTCGCACATATCAGCAACTTTATTATAATTGTTACACATCATAGACATAGGTGACTTAACTAAAACGTTTGTTCTACTTCTTGGACAATTAGACACACATTCATTGCGTGCTTCTAATATAGGACCATTAAAATTAATTTTACTCCACAGCCACGGACAGTCAATGTTGTTATTTAATAATGCAAACAAGAACTTCACACTTAAGATATTACGCCTTTTACATAATGAAACAAAGGCTAGCCTAGCTAACATAATATTATAATGAAATCCCCTTCCAGGATAAAATCCGTCAATTTTAAACAGCATGTACTAAAAGAACAGCCTTTGCACCAATTCAATGTTATTCATATGAACTTGGTAAATTGGAGACCACACCAAAGATGCGTATTCCAATTTTGACCTAATATGACTAATAAAGCAGTGTTAGGCATCTGATGTTGTTAAAATCACGGCGGTTTCTATAGATGAAACCGTAGGCAAGCACTCGCAATTGTTGTGTTCATATGCTCGACAAAAGAAAGTTTGCTATCAAAGGTTACTCCCAAGTCTTTAATAGTTTGAACTCGTTGGAGATCTTCGCCATTTCACTTGTAGGTAAAATCTACATAGTTGCTCCTCGTATATGACACAGTTTTGCACTTCTTAATGTTAAGTTGCAAGTGATTATATGTACACCAATCATTAACTGCTGATATACCTTTTTGCAATTTAATGCAGTCTTCAATCGATCTTATTTCTCGAAATATCTTCAGCTCATCAGCAAATATTAGGTGTTCGCTATTAATAATGTTGGCGATGTCATTTATAAACAGTAAGAACAAAATTGTACCAAGATTAGATCCTTGTTGCAATCCAAAAGTCGGACTAAATGTTACAGATCTCACATTGCAGTATTCAACAAATTGTTCTCTCCCAATTAAAGACGATCTAAGCAGCGCTAACAAAAAAGGTGAAAACTCAATAGCCTGTAATTTTCAACGTAGTACATAGTGGTGCACTTGGTCAAACGCCTTCTGAAAATCAGTGTAAACTGTGTCTACTTGGCTCTGCCTGTCAAGGGTTTCCGATACAAGCTGAGTAATGTTATTTTAGAAGCTTACATGGCTTACCAAATATCCCCTACTATTGTTTATTATTCGTCGTTACGGAAATCATAGCATATTATATGAAAATTTAACAATCTATTGATGTAGATGTAAGCGATAGGCTTACAGCATAATTACAGCTAATAGCAAATAATCCAATATTTAAACATAATATTTCCGATTACTCCTCACCTCAATACATACTCATTAATTCCAGACACGTGCTTTGGAATACGTGGATTCCCATTGTCAACCATATCCCGAATGGTCATTATGGCATTAGGGCTATTCGGTCATACGATTGACAATAGGAATCCACGTATTGCTGAAACGCGTGTCCCTAATTAATCAATTTGTTGTGAGGTGAGGAGTGAAGCGATATATTGCGTTTTCTATACGCATCTATATTTTATATCTATAAATACGAACGTTGGAGCTTTAGTAGTGGCAATAATGATATACAGATATTATGCCACAAAATCATATAATGCCTCTTATACTACACATTAGCTACATGCACATCCTACTTCAAATCTATTGGACTCGTCCTTACCACTCTACACATGTGTACTGCGGCGAATAGAACAAAGTCGCGACTTAGCGATCTATTAATCTAGCGTAGTCACTGTGGTCTCCAAACAAGAGCAGCGAAGTATAAAATGAATGTGCCCGAGGCCGAATCGCACCACAGTGTCACCAAGGACTCCAAGAAGCTTGCGGTGAATCTGCTTTATCTTATCTAACAGTTGCACGGTGGGTAAAAGCCTTCAATGAAGGACGCCATTGGGTAGATTTTGAATCGTTGGAATTGGGAAGCACTTTACCGTCTTCCCTACTTTGGAGCCCCTGCCATTTCAATTTGGTTCCAAAATGAAGGAATCACCAAGTTGTTTCGTTATGCAACAGCACCTGAGATTCTGCAATACAGCAGGCCTTGCCAGCGGTATCCAGATCGTTAGCAACGAGTTTTAGAAAACGCTGGTGATTATATAGGATAAAAGAGCTTAAAAATTGTATATACTTTCTGTTCTTAGAAATTAAATATTGCCATTCAATAATGGCAATATTTAATTTCAATTCCAATCCTCGTATTTGTACTCTACTTATTTTCATAATGTAGTAGTGTATTTTACAAAATTGCTCATTTCGATATAGTTCCATATTGTTGGAGTGGTCGATATTGTTTGTTTAATCACCAAAGTAGGTTTTTTTTGGTCCTGTTCATGTCGCGATGTATGCGTTTCAAAATCATCCATTACGCGTTGGATTCATTCGCATTCATATCATCCAAAACGCGTATTAAACGAGATACAGACAAACCAGTTCTCCTTCATTTTGTAGTGTTGCGTTAAGACCGTGATTCGCCTTAGAAGCTTTCTTTGTTTTTTACTTATTTACGGAGTACTAATTGTACACAAATTTTGTTTGTTCATCGGTATTAGTTTCTTTCATGTTATTTTCTAACAGGGTCATCTATTATAGGTATAAGATCTAAAAATATGCATGTCGGCCAAATAACTTTAAGAACCAACATTTCTTATGTTCGAACATAAGCTACTGGTTACCATAACCAATAAGTATGCCGCATGCTATTTTTCTCTCAATTTATTATTTTTTTTACTTAGAAACAATTTATTGTCATGTTATCGTGATTTAAGGACGGGAAATATATGTACTTACAAGCTCACTTAACTTGTTTACTCACCTGCTAAATATTGCAATCCAAACTGACTAAATGCATAGCAGTGATATAAATATTGTAACTTCGAAATGCACCAGACTATGAAATCTATATCTCGCACGACAAAAAGCAGCTTCTTTGCAATATTGTCCAACCTCACTGCAGATGGGAATCAGCTCCTAGGCAAGAATGGAGTAAATATCAGGAAAATAAAGAGTTTCGGATTTATCAAAACTATTTAACTTTAAGGAATACATGGTTATCACTTAACCAGATACGGACTAATCATGGTAGAAGTGATTCTATAAACACAATTGAAGGGTAGTCAACATACATACATACAGTATTGGATGTCATTGACCTAGTTATAGGAAACTGATTTCGATCGTCGACTATAAGAAGGCGGAAGCGCCCGACTACTATTACACACGTCACTTGGATCCCTTCATTCTCATTCACTCTCAAAATTTTAACTATTTTTGTAATATAGCGACATAAACCATTACTTACAAACGATGCTATAAAGCTAAAACGATGTAGCGAGCTGAAAACTGCTCTAAATTTGTAAATAAAAAAACAAATAAGCAATAATTCTTAATAAGTGGTGTTTACGTCTTAATGAACTGTACTGTTAGTTTTTGTATTTTATTATATATAGTATTTAATTACAATTGCTAGGTTATAGCGTTACATTGTTGTGTACGTATATTCATTCTTTTATTAGCGTCTCTATCTACTTTTTCGACCCTTCTTGCGCACGCGCATCTCCCCTACTCTTCGTCGTCCAAATTGCAGTGGCTTCGTCTGGTGTCTAAGGCGCCAAATTCGAACAAGTGGTATAAAAATGTTATTTTTTTAATTAACAAAAGTTGTAGTTTCGCTTCATTACCCTAGTATAGTAGTCCATTATAACTGTTCAAGACGAGTATAATCGCAAGTGACTTTAGTATATTCTCTTCAGCGATGATTTTGACGAGCACCGACCTGGTAGTATTAAAAATAGTTGGGCGCAGTGATAGAGTTAAGTATAAACATACACACTCGCTGAGAAGCTAGAAGTTACCAACAACTATATCGAACAAGCTCAGATGCGTATGCGAAATACAGCACCTCGCATAATTCTTACTTTTGCGCGGACTCTTCATCTAGCGAACCTCTATTTGCATTCCATACTATTCCATGTAATTTCTATTCGTGTGGATTCTAATCACTCTGTACCACAAACGAAATATACAGCCATGGCCAAAAGCATTGAATGCTCTATAAAAACATGGCATAAAATATATGCGAAATAAAAGCGTATACGTACAAGTAATAAAGTGGTTCGAAAATATAGCATTGATGTTTTGGAATTGCCTACACAGCCCCGCATCTCAACCTGATAGTACATCCATTGGATTTACTGAAAGATTCGTAAAAACACACGACAACACTAGTAGGACGATATGAATAGTGCAAGGAGTTTTTTTTCTATGCCGGAACTACTAGCTTCAGTCATAAGACACAGAAGTGGTATAAATTTTGTTAATTACATCAACACTATTTATATACACACTTTTCAATTTACCGAAGCACAATAAAAAGATTTTATATGGTGCTCAATTCTTTTGGCCATGGCTGTAACTTTGCACTTCAACAAGCGTACCTTGTCACAGATATGTGTATAACTTATTTATTTAATATTTAATTTAAAAAAATTTATGTTTTTACTTAATTTGTTTATTTTAAGTTAATTATTCGGTACAACATACTTATTCCAAAACCCTCTACAATTTTTCATTTTCACGAAATATCTACAAAAATTAACGGCGTAACTCATTCGTGTTACTTGATATAAAATATAAACTATTTCTAAACAAAAACACTTATAGGACCAAATAGATGGTGCTGTGTATAACAATATTCACACAGCACAGTATGGGAATAACCTATTTTTCATGTTAGTCTTCCAAAAATGCTGACCCAATCTGTGTCACTAATGAGACGTGCACACCTGTTTTACCCCATACGTAATCCTTATATATGAATGTAAAAATTAATGTGGCAACTGACAAATATACGAGCATTTCTGGGGGCTACCATTTGTTATACACACATCATTTGTCTTTTTTATTTTCACAATAATAAATAACTATTCAGATTGTTAAACTGTAACATTTGCCAGTGACTCGTTATATTTAAAAAATTATAGAAAGCATAGAACAATCGTAATAGATAGAGGCCAATTTGCCGGAAAAGTAGGCTTGACTTTTTTTTTATTTTGGGGTCTGATGTTGAATTCATTCAAATGGGCTAATGTTAATTTAATTATAGCATACATCAAATCGTTCAATTTATTTATACATACCGTGATTTTGGCAATTTTTTACTAAAAATATAGCAAGTTTTAATTTTAAACTGAATCCTACTACAGTGACAGAATAATTAATTATCCGTTCTCATGAAATTGAAATGGAAGAACATTGCCAACCGGTTTGTCTTTCTTTTAACAATGCTGTGTTGGTGCTGTCCATACCAACATGACTAAATAAATATTAATTATTATACTTTGTTGTGAGCAAATACATACTTTATTTGCCCAATAGTGAAAGTATGTAGTAACTCCTAAAATTTCAATTCGTTAACATATACGAATATTGTTTCTTTACGTTTCAAAATTGTTTACGTGAACCTATAAATGCAATTAATTGATAACAATGTTGTCATAAGACAGACAACACCTTCATCTTGTTCCGTTTCTGCATTATTAGCACATCAAATACGTATTCTTTTCTTTGCAGATTAAATTTTTGAAATCTAAAGAGGGCACCGCCATGGTGCAGATGGGCGATGGAGTAGCAGTCGAAAGATGTGTTCAGAATTTAAACAATGTAAATGTTGGATTAACAGGGGCCGCTCCACTCTCACACAACTCTAACACAACCGACGACAGAAATAACGTCACAGAACATAAGCTACAGCTCGCCTTCAGCAAACAACCGTACCTAAGCGAAGTCACCAATCCATATCCATTACCGGATAAATCACCTTCCTACAAAGAATACATTACAAACAAGAATAACCGTTTCATGAATCCCGCCATGGCTAGTAAAAATCGTATACAACCTCCGAGTAAGGTACATAGAGATTCTTTCAGTATACATTTCTATGCATGTTCCGAACAGATGTTTAGAGTACATAACTTTTTATATTATTTTCGTGGAATTACTGAAGAATAGGTACTTTTCATCGTGAAAACACATTCCGGAATTCTAATTTTAAACAAATTGTTTTAATACATAGGGGTTTACATAATAATTATTTTTTCAGATATTACACTTTTTCAATACACCGCCACAAGTGACAGAAGAGGAACTAATTCAAGTATTTAAGGACTACGATGTAGTGCCACCCAAAGCGGTCAAATTATTCCCGATGAAATCTGAAAGATCCAGTTCGGGTTTGTTAGAATTCGAAAATACTACAGAAGCAGTGGCTGCTGTTATGGCTTGCAACCATGCTGCTATTGAAAGCCCAGGTAATTGATGCTAATGGATAAATTTAGTATTATGTTATAAAATAATAGGATGCGATGGCTTGAAATAGTAGAACTAAAACAAAAAATACCCACACGACCTCAATGAGTGAAAGACTCTAGACCCATATTTCGGCAACTAAGTTGCCATCCTCAGTAGAACCTACAAAGGAAGAAAGTGTTAGGCGTTTTGTATCTGCGGTTAAGGTAAAACTTTGGAAGATATCCTCTTCACTCATGAGGTAGTAAGGGTATTTTTTGTTTTAGCTCCGTTAGTATTGTGTATGTAAAGCAAGCTACTTGATATAGCCGCAAAGACATGTAAATTCACACTCACAGGTGAAAAAAAGAATTTCTTTTAGGATGCAATAGCTGTAATTATTCTTACTATTACATTATGAATGTGTGCTGGCTTTCATAAAAAATTTACTGCTAAGTGTGGAAAAACTAAGGTTAATCGGCAGAAATTGGATTTGCATGAATTTGGAACTTTTCTGTTTTTTTTTCTTCCAAGTATCTGTTTAATTATTTACAAAATGTAGTTAAATATAATAGTGGGTCAACCAAATATTAACTTATTTTTCCTTCATTCCAATTGATTTTTTTTTCTCAAATTAATTAAAATTATTCTCTGTACAGCTCATTCAACTGTATACAATACTGAAACAATGTATACAGAGAGAGCGACCGTTTTATAGTCACCCAATTTTATTATGCGCTTTTCGCACACAGCACAATAAAACGACGAATGGGTTTCTGATCCCTGTGTAACATCGGGTGACTATAGAAGGGTCGCTCTCTATGTATGTATGTATATCTGCTCTTGTTGATGAAGTATAAATGTGATGAACGTAAATGTCTACAAGTTAGGAATATATTTGCACCTAACCAAAAATATTAGAGAAAAAATACTTTTATTATTCAGCTATATCAGGATCATTATTTAATAATTCATTTTCCTTTTTGAAATCAAATAAAACCGAATTAGAACTATATATCCTGGTATTCAAAAACATATTGCTCGAAAATGCTTTCATTTGTCAGTCGTTCCAGTTCGTTTTATACTAGGAAAGTTTGACTATGAATAAAACATTGAAGGAGCAGTTCATATCAGAAAGTTTTGCAAAAAGAAACCATTTGTCGCAAAACATTAATACGTGTACTTTTATAACGTCCGTCTGAGTGTTAATTAGAGTAAACGATAAAAAAAAGTATTATATGAAAAAAGAACGATTAAGCATTAAAAGTATAGTTTACTTAAAACAGTCGTTTATTTATTAAAACCCATCGTTAATAACAAAGATAGTACACAGTGGCTGCGCAGGAATCTTTTGGGTTAACGGTTGCACAAAAAAAATTATGAAAAACTCTACCTTAATTTTATTAATTGTATAAAATAAAGTCCATGAGACGGTTTTTGTAACTCTCAAACTTGTCTATAACTTTAGAATTAAAGCCGATTTTAACTCAAATTCGTCATGCGCCATTCGTCATCAATAATTTTTGACAAAATTATTTATTTTCCTCTGCCCGTTCATTATATTTCTCAATTGATTGTCGCGCTAGCTACTGATTTGCTTGTTTTCTCACAACCACTTATGGACGAAAGATCTTCATAAATTTTATTATTAAATTGTCTATTATAGTAACTGTTTTTGCTTTATCCATTTTCATTTAAAGTTATTCTGGACGTAGATCATTCCAGTGATTTAATTTCATTTTTTTCTTCAAAATTTCGTCTTGAAAAAGGGATTTTTAAAAGTTCCGCAACCAAATTCATATTGAATTTTCGAAATACTACCCGGTGGCGTTGACTAGAACCATACACTTTCATCGCGCGTCGAAGCACAACTAAACGGTGATACGATGTCGGCAGTCCCGTTCGCCGTATACCAAGCGGGCGTTCGAATGTCCCCGGCACGCCGTTCGGCAATTCAAACGAGGCTAATTTTCCGTCCAGAGACATTGTATTAATTATATTATTGTATTTATTTTTGTGCAGAAGCGATTGTATGTCTAAATTTAAAATATAATGTAATGCTGTTTTAATTAATACATAATCGAAATTTTATTTTACTGCTATTGTAAAATGTAGTCAGTGCTACAGCCCGGCAGTCCTTATACACCAGCCGCCATTGGCAGTACAATTCTTAACATAACTTGTACTGATGACGCAATAATGTGTTATTACCTATTTAGACGATAAATAAATGAATAGTATATAAATTCATCCTTTTCTTTCAGGCACAAAATTTCCGTTCATAATGAAATTATGTTTCTCGTCGTCTCGCAGTATGTCCATAAGAAATGGCGAGAACTCGAACGGAGCAGCAGCAGAAAGGCGCATGGAACAAGATCAGTAAAGAAACAATACACCAACATCCCTTAATATACATATCCTACCCAATTTACATGATAATTTACAATGATTTATATAAAAAAAAAATGTGTAAAAAACTACACAGTGATTCTTTGAATAGTGTTTAAGTAGTTTCCAAGTTTTTCCTTTTTGTTTTCAAATATGTTACATATTTGAATCTCCTTAATTTATTTGTTTCTTTTCGAAGTATAATGTTATCCTGTAATTAATATAAAATAAAATAATTTTCGTCTATTGTTATTGTAAAAACGTTTTGTATGTTCAGGAATGCGTTATGTATGTGTTAAATTAATTTTTATATAAATTTAAAAAAATAATAGCAATTTTGTGCATATAGTAATCTTATGTGCATACTTTATTTAAATAAATAATTGTTAGTTAGAGTAATTACATATCTCATACGATAAAATTACAAAAAGGTAAAGTATTTGTGTAAGACACTTGATATAGAGCAAATTTAAGACATTTTATTATTGCAACGACTTAGGGTTAATTTTTAGGGTAGGTTATTTATGTAATAGTTTTTAGATACATTTTTTAGTATACGTTCCTTCCACGCATCTTTCCAGGACACACGTTATCCATCATCACTTATCTTTGCAGGTTAGTCACTAATATTTCCAATTTTTTTTTATTATATATTTATAATATTTCCTTGGTTTTGTTCCCAAACTAAATTATTATTTAGTTATTATCAATTAAAAAATTATTAGTCATGTATGTAATATATAGAAGATATTGAAAAGTTACATAGTTGATCTCATCTTCCATAAATATATTAAATGTATAATAATATTTAAAAAAAAACTAACGTCAATTTAAATAGAATGTTTAAAACAGAAATGATAGTCTGAGAATGATAAATTAATCACAGTGTAACTAAGTCCAAGTTTTGTGTATGTGGGATGTAAACATGTAATAAATGCATGAATGCATATGAATAGAAACAGCATACACAAAGGGGTATATGAACCATAGATACATCAGACATTGAAAACCGTTCGTTACTCAAATTGCATCCTGGAAAATATATGTTAATTGTATACAACGCATTCAAAGGAACTCCAAATTATTGGGAAGTTTAAAATGTATACTTATTTGACATGTCGTGAACATTTCTACGACAAATTAAAAAAAAATTAAATTCGCCGCATGCAAATGTTGCAAACAAAAACTTTACCTCGCACATTATTCAAAAAATCTGGGTTATATACATTTTACAGCTAATTTTCATAAAAGTACACTTAAAACTTGCACTAACAAAGAAATTGTTGCGGATTCATTCAAATAACAAACCTTTCTTTATAGAAAATTCGAGAAACGTTCAAAAATACTGGCGGAGTTATATTATCAAGAAACGTAACGCTGAATTTTTGAAAATCTTTTAGAGGAAAAAGTAATTATAATGTTGATTGAAATAAAGCAAACCGTGCCGCACTATATTTGTTGTAGTCTTGTCAGGAATATGAGCCGTCATAAAAACTATGGTGCTGTAAATGAAGCAGCATGCCAAGAATGTCTTAAAGTTACAAAACTAGGAACGAAACCGTAGATATCTCTAAGAATGTTCCTTTAGAAAAATGAACACCAATCAACGTCAGTAAGTCAGATTTTAGTCCACTCGTCTCAAAGAAATTTAATGAACTATGATTTATCTATAAATATCATTATCAGCAATAAAGAGTAAGAAGTTTCGTCAATTCTGTGAATCAGAAGATAAAAAATAGCAATTGTCGTTTCATCTAGCAATAGCTGTACAAACATATTCTTTATTAAAAACGTATGAAATGCAGATTTTTTTTTGTTTCTGCTGCAATTTAAATTAGTTCTCTGGTCATTTATTTCTTGCTTACGAATAGTACAACGGGCGAAGTAACATATCATAAATTAAACAGTAATTACAGTCCATATTGAACCAAAAATTATTCGCATTGCCAGTGTAATATTTATAGTTTTATAAAAGATGTATCATAGATGTATAATTCAATTCAGTTGGACTTCGACATTCTCCGCAATCTTCTAAGTATTGGTTTATTGGAATTATGATGTTTCACTACGTTGACTAATCAATCACTAAGTAAGACTAAATAATACATCAATAAGACTGATATTTAATGTCATTAAAATAGCTTAACTTATGGTATCTTCTATATTGACCCTACATTTAACTTAATAAAGCAATTACAATGAAATATTACATATTTTAACACATATCATGGTTATAAATTTCAAATCAGATTTATTACTTGTTTAATATATTTAAAAATTGTTTGGTATGTTAAATGTTTGGATGCAGCATCAAAAAAAAGACATGACACCACAATAAGCATGAACTGCCTATAGACAGGTACCCTGAAAAATAATTTTCAGTTATTAGGTATTAAACCTTCGTTTCTGAAATGCTATCACAATTTGTGAATATCTTGTGTAGCATTGTAGAAATCCTGGTATCAATACCTTTTTGGAGATAACTGGACGTACGTACAAAAACATCGTCCATTTTCTTGTTCTTTCTGTTAAACGTCTTCCCATTACTTGTGTCTCAATGTAACCGCTCCAATGCAAAAAGAAAGTACAACTAATGGAAGTTATATGAGTAAGAATATTGTTGGATTGAGGCGCAAGTGCTAAAACAAATAAAAAATTCAATGTCAATAATAACGTAGTAAAAAAACTATAGGCCATAAAAAGTTATGTGCAATAAGAGAATACTGTTGCATTTTATGCCAATGTGAATATTATTCAAATATATTGCTGGCATGTAAATTGGTTTTCTATGGTTAAACTAATAGGTAAAAAGATGTTTCCTTAAATGTTGTGAACGGTCAGTGTTTTCGGTGTTAATATTGCTTTATAAAAGGTTAATCTTTTTTTTATAAGAAATAGCCTTCTCTGCTATTTCTACTTCTCATAAAAGACATAGATATTTCATATCATGTAGTATTATAATGTTCGTACGTGTAGAGTCTGTTTAGAAAGTGTTTTATTTGTTTCTATGATAACTCAATATCTGGTTTAAGTTATGATTGTTATGTTTTAAATCGCGCACTATGCCCATAATTTTCCTTTCATTTAGTTATAACGCAATACTAAATCAATAGTGCTTGAGAGGACCAAGATAAAAATAGAACTGAACCAAGTCCATACCTGGATTTTGAGTTATCATAATCTTCTAGTAAAAGGTAGTTACTATTTAGAACTATTTCGAATTTGTCTTAGACATGTGATTTTTTAATTTATGACATTTTACTATTATATTCTCATTAAATTGATTGGATATTTTATGGATTTATAAGTCATAAGAACAACGAAATATAAGTCATGGTCTAAGCATAATTTTAAGTTTGGCCTGTACGTAGATATGTATAACAAGACTTTAAATTTTCTATAACTCCAGTTTTTCCCCGCTTAAGCGCAAGCTCATAAATATATTAAATGCCAAGTATAATAGAACTTACTATTATAAACATGAATGTATCATATCAACCTTAAAAATGAATCTAGCTTTAGCATTGTCTTAATAACGATAAATCCTTTTATTAAATACGGGGATTCTAGCTGCATTTATTTACCTATTAATAATAAATTTTCTTGCTTAGATTTTTAAAAAATTATTTCGATTAAAATTTAATAAGTACGTAAGTAGCAAACGTTTACCATATAACTAATTATAAACGAAATGCGGTGACTTAATTTGATGTACCAATGCCTTGTATTAAAATCTCTTTACACTCTATCCAGTAATTATCAAAAAAGGAACATAGAAATACATTTTTATATTCTACCCTAAATATCCAATCAAAGGAATATAGAGTTACATGTCGCTGTTCCTGTGTGTCTTATTTGTAGTGTGTTGTTGCAGAAGCTGCAATGTGTATTAATATACTTGTCATAAGAAAAATTAGTTGAGTCAATTATCTGTGCCTCTAGTCAGCGGTAATCTTTCTGTGTCTATTACACCTCACTTTCAGTCTTCACTTTGTACATCTCTATAATTGATTCTTACGATTAAATTCGCGAATATATTATAATGAAATAATAAGTGTGGAAGGAGGCAAAAAGCTTTGCTTGTTATCGTTAATGTATATAAAAGTAATGTTATTTGAAACGGAGATTTCCTCCATGGACCACATTTGTTATTTCATTTGAATTATTTTTTACTTTACTTATTACGAATAAATAAAAGTAAATAAATGACTTTTCTGTTTTCAATTTTATTCTAAATATATATTTTTAAGATGTTTTTCAAATAAAATATATATCATATACAAAAATATTTATAGATACATATAAATTAAGTGTGGAGGGACCAAGTACAACGTTAGATGTTTGTACAGATATAATTCCCTGTTTACATCGCTAGAATTTAAATTTTATATGAAAACAGCGCGGTTACACTTTTTACATTATAACAGCACCTAAGCTTATATCTTAAGACTTTAATAGAACATAAAATAATATACTGGGTTCTTCTGAACATGTATTGAAATTACTGTCATTAATTTAGTAAGCCACTACATTCTTAATTCTTTTCGAAAAAATTATGAGATTGGTTACATTTTAGCCTCTACATAGTTGTGTAAACCGCATAGTATTTGGTTTAATTTTCCTTTTCTTTAAAGGACAATATCGTCTGTTCTTACTAATGAACAAATTCTGATATAAATTCAGAAAAAACTAGTATATAAACAGTTGGTAATAAAGTAATTTATTTTAGAGTCAGTAATAGAGATGTACGAATGAATACACACCTACAACTGCTTACACGTTCAAAAATACATATAAACATGAGTACATACATACCAAATGACATGACACAAATTACATAACTAATAAATGTATGTATTTTTTGAGCTATGTGTATATATTATTAAATTTACTTAAAGAAAATATACAACGCGTAAATGTATGCCAAAACACCCTAGTATAATGTTTTTGTAACTAAGTTATTCTTAAAGAAATTTTCCCTGCATATCCTACGTCCTCGAAAATCCTGTTGTTGTTGTTCTGCGTAATTCAAGAGAGAATGCGGAATAAACATGTTACAAATGCAAAATGTCTAGGGCAGTATTATACATATATATATATATATAAATAAAAGTCAATTCGTTTTTGAAAAATGATGTAAAATAGTTATACTTCATTGCTGATGAAAGTAAATTATATATAACAGTATGTGTTTTTGAACTGTGAGATCCCTTTCCATTCTACTAATTTTATTAGCGACAGTTGTATGTATGGACGATGTCGCCTTTCAAACAAACCCCTAAATAAACGAAAAGAAAAGAAATTTAAATATACAGACTATAAAACAAAGCGAACATTCTAACACAAACGTAAACCAAACAGATGAGGGCGGGATCTGTAAATTTTTGAAGAGTTACATCTAATAAACTCGAACAAAAAAGCAGCATGTTCCTTTTTCTATGCATAATTAATTTTACTTTTTGTTACACATTTTTGTTTCTCATTCTTACTTTCATTTTTTTCCAGAGTGGACACGTCATTTACATTACACCAGACACATACACACAGAGAACACATTCCCGTAAGCCGTCTCTATTTTTTGTTTGTTTCTTCTTTTATTGTATAGTTTTGGGATTTAAAATAAAATTGATCAAAAATATTAATTGTATATCATTTAGTAAAATATGCCAGTGAAAGTGACGCTAATTTTATATAACAAAATGTTCAATAAACGTAAGTATGTTGATTTAAAAATAACCATACAACCAGTCGCCTAGGTGCAATTATAGGCCTATTTATTTTAATTAATGTATAAGTTTATTTTTACATATTAACTTACAAAATGTGCAAAAAAAAAATTATTAACCATTTTTGTCCAGCAAAAATGACTATATAAAAATTACAAATTTAGCTAAAATCTTTTAGAGGAAAAAGTAATTATGTATTATACATGATTGTATTAAATCTGGAAATTCAGTGATACTTCTTTACTTTGTAAACCGATTGTAGCTTTTTCGACATTCCGTAATCGCGACGTTATTAAACTGGATTGTACAAAACTCCTAATATAATAAAGACAATCGTACAAACGAAGTATATGTTTGGGTCGAATAACGATATCGGACTGACAATCGCACGTCTTGCATTTGCCATGCCATGCCTTCCAATAAACGAGATTTAAATATACATTATGAGAAATAAATAATAACATTATAGTGTTACTCTGTTTTCCCCGTCTTCTACGATTAAACCTCAGCGTCACGATCGTAAACGCTTTTATTCGGAGATGGTATGGTGGAAGACTTGAGTTTCTACACAGCTTCATGTATGACCCTCTTAGCCTATGCCCTCTAAGAAATAGTTTTGGTTAATCAGCCAAAATACAGCAACGTAGGAAAAAATTAGTTATGGCTTTCAACAGACTTTCTTGGTTAGTAATCTATCATCGATCGACTGTTTGCCTCAAGATTTGGAGCTACCTTAAAGGCCTGGACTTGTTTGATGAACTCTAGAATAGCATCCGTTCTACAATAGGACCTAGGGGCTGTAGTTGAAGGGATGGATTATCGAACCTGGCGGATTTCATCCAACCAACAAGTAAGTCAAAAAAGATTTCTGCCAATAGCCGGCACATACGTTCAAGAAATAAGTATATAATATATATTTAAAAATATATATATTTATATAAATATACTCTGGGATCACACAACACGTCTGATTGTATAGTTCCAGACATTCTCACGTACATACAGCTGTTTTGGACTTCTTAGTCCTCATCAGTGCACGTCGGAGGATGCCTGTCGCTTGTTCAGTACGCTGTATCGTCAACCTTACGTTAGCACATGCCTTTAGGAAAATCCCAGAGACATTTAACGCACAGCCGGGGATTCACGGTGTAATCTCCATGCGATAACTAAGTTACCAGTTATATACTTATCTCTTGAACGTACGTGCCGGCTATTGGCAGAAACCTTTTTTGATTTATAGTAATTCGACGCCGATAAGATCACACGCTAACACGGATCTCTTTGACTGGTAACTTAGTTATCGCATGGAGATTACGCCATGAATCCGCGGCTGGGCGTTAGATGTCTTTTTCCTAGAGACAAGTGCTAACGTAAGGTTGACGGTACGGCGTACTGAACAAGCGACAGGCATCCTCCGACGTGCACTGATGAGGACTAAGAAGTCGGAAACAGCTGTATGGAAGTGAGGATGTCTGGAACTATACAATCAGACGTGTTGTGTGATCCCAAAGTATATTTATATATATATTTTTTTAATATATATTATATACTTATCCCCTGCCCCCCTCCCCTCACAACAAGTATACTTACTTGTTGTGAGGGAAGGGGGGCAGAATGGGTAAAACAGTAAAAAATAACAATCGTTTTTAAAGGTGTCGATTACTTATTTATAAAAACAATGTTACAATATTCCTTACTAAAAACTCAGTAAGAAGAATGGTACTGAATGCTTGTAATAAGCGTGGGGAAGTCTAGGTCGGTTGTATGTACTTAATTTTAATCCAAAATTTGGATCAAGATTCTGTTCTTCGCGTAATCACTTCTTTACTGTCAGCTTTCTGGACAGTAATGGATATTGATTTTTTGCTCTTAGGCTAAAATCACTTAACTGTAATTTGATAAATCTCATTTTCAAATCCCCTTGCCAAGACAGTTTTATCAAAGACTATTTTTCGTTGATGGATCTGCATTAAAAACAACTGCAGCTCAGAATGTAGCTCGAATAACCTGGTCTAGCCATCTCGGCTCTATATATAGCAGCAACTGAATATGGGGACTGTCCATTTCACACTTTAGATAGTATAGGAGGGCTTAGTTTTTTTATAAAATTGGCTACCTTGATGGCCTCCTACAGAACACGTTTAAATTGTTAAATTGTTGTATGCTTTACTGTTAAAATTTCTCTGTGGATGCTCCAATGACTGTACGGGCAATTTTACTTTCGTAGCAACACCTCCATATTTCGCCGTCATAGCTCGGGAGCCCTTAGAACGGAAACCAACGTACTGCTTCCAGTTCATTTTCTGCAAGAAAAATTATTCAACTTCTTGAAAATATCATTGGCGGTAATTCATGTCAATACTGCCTTACGAAATAAATAATTCTATTTTAGTTTAACATACATGGCCCACGTAAATCATAAGATGAGCATAGTTTGTTACATCTGTGCTCTCATCAACTTGTATGGCAAAAAATGCACTATTTTTGACTTGGGCAATTAAATTTTCTTTAACGTTTAATCCTACGAGGAACAGTATCATTTGACAATGGTATCGTATCTAGCAGTTTAGCTGACGGTTCGCCCAGCCTATAACACAAATACAACTTACCTCTGACGTAATTTCAGACGCGGTAGCAACATGTTACTGCCACTCTTAGGGCGGAGAAGTTTCCTCCACCTAAGAAACAACCTGCTGATCTACAAAACCATCCTCAGGGTGGTCTTAGCCTATGGTGGGTTAGCGTGGGCGACCATAGCTACATCTAAACTGAATACCCTCGAGGTTCTTCAGAACAAGACCCTTACGGTTGATAGTAAGTGCCCCTTATTTGTATTATCATAGAAATCTGCAAATTCCGACATTCACATCCACGTAACTTACCTGTGCATGAGTCCAGCGTAGCCCTTGAGGATCTTGGGAATCGACGACCGCCTGAACACGGGGGGTCGTCGATCCCCCAGATCGATCACCTGCCTTGGTAAGAACGAAACGCCCGGCTGATCTCATCGAGTTGGTTCTGTAGGGCTCTCTCCAGCCGTGCGACGACCACCTTCATAAGTTAGTTTAGATAGGTTAAAAAGAGATAATAAAAATAAATATATTATGAGACGTAAGAATACATTTATGTTTGTTTTTCCTTAAATTTTCCCATGCGTTGCCAAGCGAACGGATTTATCTGAGATGGCAGGATGAATGACATAAGGTTCCTCCTACCCTAGTTGTGATGAGAGTTCATTGATCATAGAGGCAACAACACTTTTTCACAGATTGCATGGGCTTTTCTACATTTTTCTGCTCTTAAGCTCGCTAAGAAAGATGTATGTATGAAAAAATCTTTATGTTTGTTTCCTAAAATTGATTTTTGTCGTACTAAGATGTTTTAATAATGAACGTTTCATTGGGTATTTGGGTATTTGGGAAAATGATGACATCCGCCGGGTTGTATATAACTCCTTCCACCTCGGCCACTTGGTCCTATTGTGGAGCGGATGGCATCCTAGAGTTC
>JARFOC010000651.1:603661-613700 GCA_031763485.1 Osmoderma eremita
AGTTATGGAAATATACTAACCGCATAAGAGGCTCTACACGTTTACCAAATAAATTTTCTGATAACGGCTCGGTCTACCATGATCCTCAAAGCATAGTAGATGCATTCCCAAAAATGTTCTGAAGCATGTATCTTCCAAAATCAAACAAAACGTTTCCCGATACTATGTACGCTCATTTGAAATGCAACCGGTAAGCGAAGATGATCTCATCTACATAATGGGTCGTCTAGCAAACTCGGATACAGCTGGCGATGATTTAATTCCTATTTTCTTTGTGAGAGATGCCCGGTATATACTTGCCAAATCACTAACAATCATTATCAATTGGTCTATAAAAACATCTATTTTGCCTACTCGATAGAAAATACCAAGAATTACGCCGGTTCACAAAAAAGGGAATACCTATATCAGATATTAATAATTATCGACCTATATCAATATTGTCAAAATTCGCTAAAATTTTGGAACAGCTTATGCATTACACTATTTATCGAAATGTGCCGGCATTTATCTCATTGAAACAACACGGTTTTATATCTGGAAGATGCACCACAACTAATCTTACTTCAACTACACAATTGCTACGTAATGTCCTGGATGATGGTGGACAGGATGACGTCGAATATATGGATTTTTAACACTGTTGGCCATAAAATTCTCCTCTACAAACTGAACTCTTGTGGCATGTCACCCAAACTATTACATTTAATTAAATTCTATCTGGAACACAAGATTTTTTATGTACATTATAATGGTTTCCAACCGCATAGGGTTATTGTTACGTCTGGAGTACCACAGGAGCCCAATTTAGGACGGCTGCTCTTTGTGCACTTTTTAGATGATTTGTTGGAGGCCTCTCACATTGTAAGGCCTCTTGTATATGCCGATGATATTAAAGTGTATTCCAGAATTGAAATCATCAATGACGTTGGCAGGCTTCAGGAATGCATTGATCATGTATCTGTATGGTCGCTGGAGAATAACCTGATATTGAATCCTACGAAATGCATCCACGTCACCTTTACTCGTAAGATAAAAGCTATTCCTTCATCATGGCCGTCAAGTTTCTGTGCGTGACACCGTTAGGAACTTTGCAGGCGCTGTTTGACAGTCAGCTCTCTTTTGGAGGACATATTCGCCAAATGTGCTTGTCTAGTGCAGCCATGCTCGGACTTATTATTAGATCTTCCAAGCACTTCAATGATCCGGACTTACTGAGCACGTTATACTTTGCATATGTTGTGAGACGACTCGAATATGCATCTATCGTATGGTATCCCTATTATCAATATTATCAAGATTCTATTAAAGATTTCTGAAGTTTCTTTCGTCTAAGATTTATGGCGTATATTGACTACAACTTACTATTACAGCGCCATCGGTTGCAAATTCTCTCTGGAAGAAGAGAGTTCCGTAGTGCGCGCTTTCTTTATAAACTGATATATGGTCAGGTGGAGTGTGGTTACCTGCTTTCCGCAACTATCTATGTTTCGTCTTTTGGCGGCGCGCCAGCCAGAACTAATTTATTATTGAAATCGTCCGTTCAACAGATGTGCTGCAACGCAAACAACTTATATAAAGACATTTTTGCTGGCGAATTTCTTCATTATGAATGATATTTTTATTTACATATTATTGTATTGTTCTTATTTTTTTTTTATTTCTGTGGAACCCTGTAATATATAGCAGTCCAATAAAGGCTTTAATTTCCGCTAAATTCGTAGTTTTGCAGTCCCTTTCTCTATTAAATGATTCCTTTTTGCTTTCTATGTTATCTTTGTGCTACTGACTATCACATTCAGTAATGGTCACTGAAAAGAGCACTCCAACAGGCCAATACACTTCTTGCATGTTTTGCCGCTCCTTTCACACCAGGCAAATGACTTACGATATTATGTAAATGCGTCCTTACATTCTGGGATGGATTTTCTAATTTCCATTTTGTTACGTTGTCTTTACCGAATATGATATTGTTGGTTGGTTCCTCATTACTCTCATCCTCACTTGACACTTCTTATTCTGCTTCGCTAGCCTCTAATTGTTCTTCTACGTAGTCATCCTTACTCTCGTTGCGGTCAACTGCTTCCGAAAATTCATCGTCATCTGATTCAAATGCTGAATTACGCAAAATCTCATCATCACTTTTGTTCCAAGGATTAAAGAATCTTCTCCGATTCATCTAACAAAATATTTTCAATTTGCTACTACTATGATTTCAAGAAACCTACCTTTTTGTAAAAATATCATACTACAATATTATAGCAGCAGTACTCGCTCGACGTCTCCTGGACTTAGCAGACATTAAAATACTTACCACTCTTGAACGTTTAAGCGTAAACTAACGTAGGCGCCTTTAACGCTAGTTCTACTCATACATGGATGGTACATAGACGCGCGCATGCCTATCGCTTCATTTTCAAAAATTATGGCTGTTACTACACTTCCCAGCGTCTTTTAAGAATTGATTTTGCAGGTGCCTCCCGCAAAACTAATTATTTTCGTTGATATTAAAGCTAAATAATTATTTAAGATTTTCTGAACCATTCGGAAACAATCATTCACCACTAGAAATTGCCATAACCTCACCCCCTCACGTCGGAAAGTCTATCCGGCCCTGCCCGCCGGAAATCCCTAAAGATTATATTGTTTCATTTATTTCTAATTTGACGTGCCATCGCAACCGATAAACGGCTAGCCCGGTAGCTCGAGTGTGTACAGTCGATACCTCTTCGATTTCTCCTTCTTTCTTTACTCCAACTCGCACTGACGTATCGTTCTTACCCCTTGAGTGGTCAACACTAGAACTGATTGATGATACATCGGACCCACGATATCGGTATCGCTTCGACGGAGGACCTCAAGTCCTTGGCAAACAAACTTACTTTTATACGATCTCACCGGCTTTCTATATCGGCTCGGATTAAATATCATAACGTATTGTGGCCGGTGGAAGAAGTTCGATACGTGTGACTGTTTCAGAATGCGAGAAAATGCGATTTCTATTTTTATATTGAAGGTGTGGTGATTGTGGCGGTTTACGATTGGAATTTCACCTTTATTCTTTAATTATTTGCTGAGTAAATATTAAGGAGGAAATACAATAAAGTAAATGGAAAAGAGCGATTTAGTTTGACCTAAATCAAGTTGGGATTCGGTATATGTAGTTTCTTGAATAATTAAGAGGATCCAAATATGTCAAAATTGTCAGAAGAATCCGAACAAATTGAGTCGTAGTTATTGTCACATATTGTATTCAGGCGCACTATAAGTACACAGCCCAACAGAATGTTTGTCTTGTTGCCTTAAAAGTAAAAGATATGCTGATTCCAAAAATATCTAGGTTTCATTCGTATCAGCTCTACTTCTTTAGTCTAGTTTCTACGACCGGCTTACATGCTCTAGTTCCCTATTTAATTCTCATAGGGAAAGTTGTGCTGCCATTTTGTGTTAATTTTCGGCATCCTTTAGTAAAAACTATTTACTTCAAACCACAGCATTCACTAACGAGATGTAGCTATGTAAATCGTCATTTTTTGTTATGTATGTGGCGAATACCCTTTGAAGGAAATTAGAAAACCAATTTCGAAAAGGGCCTATCTGGCCTATTTTGGCGTCCCCTTGCGTGACCAGGGTAAACCCTGGGCTACACATTTTGTACGTAAAATATACCGTGAACATTTGCGACAATGGACATTTGGAAAGGGGAAGTGCTTTGTAGGGAATCAAGAAACCATCACGTAAATATCAAAGGCATCAATTGGAACAATAGATAGAAATGGACATATCCTGATATAGATTCAGAAAAATGACCTATATTGCATCGTGAAGAAATGCCCATTCGTTCATTTTGCAGCGTGAATAGACTCCCGGGAAATGATATGTATGCAAACAGAAAACGACATTGAAGCAAATACAACGTTCCAACCAATAAGAACTAAGTGATCTCATTAGAGACCTCTCAAATATTACATTTTATCGTAACAGAGATAGGGATCCTGATAAATTGGTATTCTGTAACGATATAGGAGGGCTCTTAGAAAAATGGGTTTGTCAAAATAGACACTAGCCAAACAGCACTTTTTTATTGACACTTCAAAACGTAGGTTGAAGTCCTTTTAAACAACGGTAACAAATAGGCCTCAACAACCATCGGTCATGAAAGAGGAATATGAGACAATAGCACTAGTCCTGAAAGAAACTGACTATGAAGAACATCAATAGATGATTTCTGTGGATCTAAAAATGATAAGCTTCCTTCTGGGATATACAAAATATCGTTCTTATGTCTTCGGGCCAGCAGAGCTAAAGGTCAGCACTGGGTAACAGAAATTGACTTCTAAAATACGTCTTTATTCGAGGAAAACAAAACGTCATCAATGAGCATTTGGTTGTGAAAGAGAAAATCATATCGTCAACCTTGCAGATCATGTTGGGGCTAAAGAAGTAATTTGTGAAGGCTTTAAATAAAGATGAAAATTGTTCTGGTTACTTGAGACCTAAACCTCCTGGGATTAGCACGGAAATACTGAAAGCCGGAACATTTTACGGTCCTCATTAAAGATCCACAAGTTACCGCACCAAGGTGATTGAATCAAATGCTTTGGCGTCGTTCATTTCTTCAAATAGTATAAAATTTTCTTGGGGATCATAAGGCGGAACATTACATAGAGTTACTGGAAAATATGCTGTGCAATTTTAATTTTCTGGGTTGTAACGCAAAGCTCAATGGCTCCACAAGGCATTTCCTAATCGTCAGTGCCCCGCAAAAATTCATCGTAGGGCAAATGAAACAGGTTGCATATCGGCTATAGAGTTAGATTCAAGCAAAAACAGTTGATTTCGAGGAACAAGTTCTAGATAAGGTCGATTCTGGCACTGGTAATAACACAAGAAAAATAGCAGCAGAAATAAATGTCCCAAATACAACTGTTTGGAAAACTATTTATGAACAACAACTTAAGCCATACCATCTACAACGAGTGTAAGCTGTAATAAAAGTGATTATCTTCCTCGATTACAATTTTGTCGCTGCTTTTTGCAACTATGCATGGGCACTAGCTTTCGTGAAATAGTGGTGTGTTTATACATGAACCAAATTGGGCCGAGATTCCATAATGAAGTTCCACAACATTCATCAATGGTCGGAATTCAATCCACATGTAATTAAACCAACACGACATTAGCAACAGTTTTCCATGAATATCTGGTCGAAGATTGTCTGCTATTTTTTTCTGCATCCAATTTTAAATGGTCAAAATCTATTCGCGCTGTTTTGGGAGAGGAACTGGTTTGCTGCAAGAAGTACCATGCGGCGTTCCTGAGACGAAGTGCTTTATGAACGATATATCTGCACATTTCAGTTTAGCTGCTCGAGTATCTTTGAATAACACGTACCGTAGCGGTTGGATGGGGTGTGAGGGAACAATTACTTACGTTGCCCACTCGCTCAAATGCAGTCGAGCGAACATCTAAAATCATTAGTCTATGTAATGTTGTCTAGTAGTGTAGTAATGTAGTCTATGTAATGTACAACAATGAAAGAACAGTAAGACAGTTCCTGATGAGGTGCTATCACGCAAGCATTGTTGCAGGAGGTGGATGGATACTATCACCAATTTCTGTAGTTTAACCAGTGTTATTGCATTGCTTCAAGATTTGTATTATTTAAAGCAATATTCGACATCTTTAAAGGCTTATATCTTTTTAAGAAAACATTTTACTGCGTACTTGTATATGAGGTTTTTTATATTTACTATAATCAGAACACCTTTGTACAATTCAGTTTACGTTACAGAAAATAATCTGTTCATACAAACATTTCCACAGCAATAAAGAGCTCCATCAATGCCTTCATATTAACAGTAAATCCCAGAGTTGATCGTGTGCGTTACAGCGAGTGAATATGGGTGCAAAATAGGTATCGAACCGATATTGCACACGAATCGATAGATCTTCGCGGATATTGAACCGAAGATGTACATTCGTAGATAGAAGGTGATTCGGATGCATTTACAAAATGATATTTTATGCACTCTGCAGCCTCGACTCGTACGTGTATTCGAGAACTAAAGATAAGGTTACACACCTCCCTTCGCCCGTTTCATATAACGGAATCCGTTCGGGCGAGAAAGCGCATGGTGGCAAAGAGAGAAGTTGTGTTGAATTATCGCGTATCGTATCCGGCGAGAGAATATTGCACATCGGGAATGCGAGAACCGAACATATTGCGTCAATTACAGGACGCGAGACGGGGATTTAGATAATCTGGGTAATTGAAGATGGCGGAGAGAAACAGCGTGCACGTTGCAAGATAAAATTACCTTCCTCAAAGTGGTAATTATAACGTTAGAATTAATTAATTCGCATAAGTACAAACCTGGAGATCACTTACGTAACGGTGTAACGTGTACATGATAATTATGTATGTTGGGCTTAGATTTAGTGGAAAAAAGTTAGCAAGTTTGGATTTATTAGCATTCATTAATAACTTATTTATCGACGCACAGATCACGAATAATATCAATCTGACTTTGAAAATAAATGCAATCATTAATAATCTTAATGGTAAAAGTACATAATTCAAGATTATCAACAAAGAGTTTAGGTTAGGTCAAGACACAAGATTGACAATGAAAATAACAAACAGGAATGTACCAAGGTTGGTGTTTTGCGGAACACCAGATGTAAGTCAAAAATGTTAGGATCTATATCCCATATATATCACCTAATGCTTTTTTATTTTCTAGATAAAATGCAAACAAGTTAAGAAGTTGTGTGTACGAATCAATCCAATTTATTTACAAATAAAGTGGTTATCACTCCACATTAGACTGTCAAGAAAGCATTAATTAAGAGAGGGCTAGACGGAGCGACCTGCAAATGGTTGTCGCAACTGCTTTCTACCACGTCAGTGGAAATGGAGGTGGGAAACAAGGCCATTTCTATTAGCCCGACCAGAGGATGTCCACATGGGGCAGTTACCTCTCCACTTATGTGGAGCTTGAGAGTAGATGAACTCCTACACCCTTTGACTGATCTGGGAATATCCTTCGAAGGGTATTCTGCTGACACATACGCAAGGGGGAAATTCGAGAATAACCTATGTGACATAATACAAAGGGGAGTTAGTATTACGAAAAAGTGATGCCAATCAGTAGGAATTAACATCAGCCCCACTAAGACCACCTTAGTACTATTTACAACAAAAAGAAAACCCAATCTTAAGACCATAAAAATGGATGGGCAAGACATAGATTGGGAAATGCAAGTGAAATAGCTAGGCCTTATCCTAGACAACAAAGTTCCGTGGAATAAGCACGAGCTTCAAGTAACCAACAAGGCGAAAAGGGCCCTAACGATATGTAGAAACTTTGCAGGTAATAACTGGGGATTCACCCCAAAGATACTGCTTTGGATGTATACAATAATAGTGAGACCAATAATTACTTAAGAGGCAGTAACCTGGAGCAAAAGAACTTGTCTGGCCACCGCGAGAGCTAATCTCTCCAAAGTGCAAAGACTAGCATGGGTATGCATAACTGGGGCAATGAGAACTTGTCCAACAGTAGCTATTGAGGTCGTCCTAAATCTTACTCCTCTCCACATTTTGCTGGAGAGAATAGTCAAATGGACCACACGCAGAATGATTGGTGAGGGAATGGTTGGGCACAGGCAGCAGCCTCCTGAAAGTGACTAAACCTGGAACATGCCCCGGGACAACATGCCAAAAAAGTTCAGCTTTGTGAAAGAATTTACCACAAAGCTTAGCTGCAAAAACGGATGGGATAAAGACGCCAACTTGAAACTGAACAGAAATGCCATCAGATGGTACAGGGATGACTCCAGGACGGCAGAGGGAACTGGAATATGGGTCTAGAACCACATATTTCCAAAGCTTGGGCCTGTAAGGGAGTGTCTTCTAGGCAGAAACATACGCCATTGAAAGATCCGTCCAGTTCAACATTGATAGAAACTATCAAAAGCAAATGATTATCTTAATGTCTGATAGCGATGCAGCCAAGAGGGCGTCGATCTCAAATACAATCAGCTCCAAGATGACTTGGTAGTGTCTAGGAAAACTAAACGAGCTAAGGGCAAAAGTAACAAGGTAACCCTTATGTGGGTTCCGGGACACACAGGAGTGGAGGGAAACAAAATAACAGACATCCTCGCTAGGAAATGGGCTAGAATACCATTCGTAGGGCCTGAACTCGTTTGCGGGATAAGCAGCAGTAAAATACTGGAGAAACTTAAAAGTGAAGAACAGAAAAAGATTCAAATACTGGGAAAGTCTCCAGGGAATGATGCAACCTAAAACTTTTCTGGGAACCCATAACCGGAAGAGATTTGTAGAACGCATCAACCTAGGTAAGAATAACATTCGCATATTGACAGGGATCCTAACAGGCCACTGTAAACTGAAAGGATATCTGAGTAGGCTTGAAACAGCAGAGGAAGCCGATTGTATATTTTGTAGGGAATATGATGGAACATCCCTTCACCTATTCTCAAACTGTGCAGCACTGTGCAACTCAAGGGCTCTGCACCTGGTAGCGAGCGAAATTAAAGAGGGAGAGTTACATAACCTGAGGCCTTCTGACATTGTGCACTTTTTAAAAGGAATCAGATTGAACAGACAGCTGTAGATAAAACTAGAATAGGAGACACAATAGGTCTTTTAGGTCAGTGTATTATCACCTTTACTCTACATACAAACAATGTGTGGTCAATGCGATCAAAAGCCTTCGTAAAATCGATTCAACAGGAAAAGAAGTTATTTGGTGCCAAATTATACGAAAGTTATTGTAAAAAAAAGTAGGAAAAAGACGTTGACTTTTTAAATGAACGAAGCATTAAAAACTAACGACAAAAGTGAAAAATATATATATATATAAGAGAAAATCGGAGTAATTTTATGTTGGTGATGTTCTGGCTTTCAAACACATTTATTCTGAGCTCAAAAACAATTCGATAGTTGTAAATACGCATCAAGGAAACGTCAAAATATTGTGTTGCAATATAATGCTCCAACAAATAAATCTTGGCAATCATATTCATTGGCAAAACAATTATTCCGAAAAATAATGCAGTTACGCATTCATTCTCCATTTTCAAAATTAATTTTTCCAATAGTATCACCACTATTTTGCTGCAACAACAGATACATGCGCATTATGGTTGGATCACATCGTCAAAATGCATTGTTTGTTTCCTACCTACGCGCACGAATAGAGCTAATATAAAGTAGCAAGCGCGGCAACAAGCCGCAAATAACCTACCTACCTGTAACAATAGCGGCGAACACTGCTCAAAACGTATTCCTATATACCCATTTACAGTTTATACAGGGAACGGGGTAATCACCGTAATGCAATTCCATTAATTGCGCATTCCTAACGACCGGCTGAAAAGCCGTAGCTAATGAAATAATTAATTGTCTGGGAACACCGACACATTCGAAAATAATTGAGTTAAATAACATTAACAAAATGATGTTTGTATAGATACTAGGGGGACCATCGTTTCGCATGGTACCTTTTTTAATTCATGGGGTAAATAATCGACTCGAATACTCAGCTTAAACCACTCGAGTACTAGAATTATTGGATCGATTGCAACGTTCGTATATATCATTCATCTAAAATCCTTCAAAATTTTATCCGTTAATAATTATTTTCCCTTTTTGATTATGTGATCTTCAACTCCACAATGCTTTCCTAATGTTTTCACACACATAACGGTATTAGAATCACTAAAAATTCCATATTCATGACTCTATTTTATGCGACACCCCTCATTTAAGTCGAATTCTGCCGTATATCTTATACATTGAAACAACTGCATGAAACAAACATGACATTCAAAATTTACTGCGGAATTAACGATTCGTTATCTCCTAACATCGTACCACACGTCACACAGCAGCAGCTTAGATGTTGCGTGGAAACGTAAGGGTTGCCGCGGTGGATTCTAGCGTGGGGTGAGCCATCGTGAATCGCGTGGATTACTTGGGCCCCATTAAGTTTCCCGGCCGCTACTG
>JARFOC010000651.1:613800-649122 GCA_031763485.1 Osmoderma eremita
CATTATCTTCCTTCGTAGATTCTGCTGAGGATGGCAACTTAGTTGCCGAAATACGTACCCGGAGTTCTTCACTCATCAAGGTGGTAAGGGTATTTTTTATTTTCTATTTTTAGTAGTAAATACAGTTACTTATACATAACAAATTAATGACAAAATCCAAATTTCATCTTTTTATACACATACATGGTGAGTTTTTTCAGATGTTTAGCATGGGGGTCTCGGAAACCAGCGGAGGTAGGGAGACGATCAAATGGGAAAAGAAGTTTTACGAGGTCAATCGAATGAGCCTTTTGTTTTTTCGAAAAAATGCACGGCTAACATGAATCTCAAAAGAAACTGTTTTCTTGTTATTTCGTTTAGTGCCTGTAGCTCTGTTGTTATTGATTTTTGAAAAAAAGTGTAAAGGAGAAAGTTGTAGGTAAATATGTGCTGAATAAGACCGTCTCGTCCAGCTTTTTATTAAAGCTGTAGTTTTTGCGATATAACAAAAAGTTTTGGTTTTTTAAATGGAGACCATAGTCGGATATAACTTCATAAAAGACGCATTTTTTCAATGATTCCAACGATATAATACTTGACATAATTCTCTTTACAAATAAATAAATTACAGCTATTTTAACCTTTTAATTTCTGAATTGTCGACGTAGTAAGGCTATGGAAACAATTGATAGATGCGCATCTGGTATGGTAACAAAATACAAGATAGTTAAAATTTTTCTTTTAATTTCGAAATTATAATCATAATTATTTTGGTGTGGAATGTTTATTCCGTTAGAATTACGATTTTAGATAAAAGTAATTTCTGTGAAACTAATAAACAGAGAATGACAAACGATAAATTAAGAAAGAATAAGGAAAATTAAAAAACAACTAAAACAGTACATAAACAACGTAACTAAACCTTGCATAATGCACAATAACTGTAAATATCTATTGTGCATAGATGTTAAAGCAAATATGAATTTATTTTCTATTGTACAATAGTTTATGGGTACTAACAGTGAATCTGTTATTCCTAACAGGTATTACAAAAATTACAACACATACGTATTATCGTGCTCCCATATCGAAGTATTATTCTTTAATTTATGTTCAAATTTGGACAGGATATTATTCCACTGTCGTATTCTTTGTGGGCCTCGGAGTTGCAATTGAAGTCGGCCAGAAAATTGTATAATAATTAAGGCGCGGATAGACGCTTAGCACCTTCACATCGCCAAGACGGTTAATGTCTACTTGTACACTCGAAGAATGAACTATCCGGGCAGTCGAGCGAGACAAAAGATACATGCCACACACGTAACTACAACCAAGGGGCTGTTGTTAGTAGGAAGTGAATATCTACTTTAAATTGCAAAAAGTATATCACTTGTCCGTCGGCGTTCAAGGAAAACCGAAGATTATAATATAATATATTTTGCATGTTACTAATCTGATTTGTGGAACCCAAAGATTTATAATTTTATAAATTTTATCTAGCAGATAGTCTCATATAAATTTGCAAATTTTATGTTTTGACACATGCATTTCTATTAGGAAAAAACAAGTCTACCATTATAATAAATGTACAAGTTACATCTTTTTGAAACAGAATTATTTGCTTTTCTAGTGGAACGTCCATCAATATATAAACAACAACGGGCCAATCACAGATCCATGTGACACCCCTTCCAAACACTTCAAGGGACTTGACATATGATAACCAATTTGAACAATTTGCGAGCGATTTGATAAATACGATTGTATCTAATGCAGCAACGGTCCACGAATACCATAGATAAATAGTTTTATAGTAATATTTTGTGATCGACCAGATCAAAGGCCTTGCTGAGATCCATGAAAACACCCACACACTTTTCATCACTATTGATGATGTTATGCAGCCGGTTAATAAAACGCAAAATGGCGGTTTTAGATAAACGACCCCCAAGAAAACTGTGCTGGGAATCATTTAGTATGTGTAATAAAAATGACACGATTTTGTCGCATATTAATTTTCCCATAATTTTAGAAAGTAAGGATATCAAGGATATTGGTTTATAATTTTGTACCTCCTTAACATCATTTTTCTTGTGCACCGGAATTACTTTACTGATTTTTTGACATTTAGGAAAGATCCCGTCAATGAGCGACCTATTTATCAAGACTGTAAACGGTTGCACCAGATACGCTTTATTATATTATTACTAAAATTATCTAATCCACAGCCAATTGTACATTTTAGAGACATAATAATAGAGACCACATTTGTTTCAGTTATATAGAATAAATGGAACTATCACACCAAACAAGATCCTTGCTGTCAAAATCTCTTTGTTGGAATTGAACAACAATATCATTTGTGATATTAACAAAATAATTATTGAAGGCATCTGCAATCTCTAATGCGTCCGTAATTATGCTACCTCTTTAATTATTTTATGAACATTTTTATTTCTTCCATTTAAGTTAGGTATAGGATACGGTGGCTTAAAATAAATTTAAGTTAAAAATTCCCCTTACCACCTTGTTGAGTAAAGAACTCTGAATACGTATTTCGGCAACTAAGTTGCCATCCTCAGGCGTTCATGGCGTTCCAGCACAGGTTTGTTCTCGGGGTGCTGCGCTTGACATTATTTTTTCCTTTGTGGTTGTTCTGCTGCGAAATACGTATTCAGAGTTCTTTACTCAACTAGGTGGTAAGGGGAATTTTTAACTTAAATTTCTTCCATTGCTGTTAATAATAATGCATGCTGTTTTATTTTTATTATTTGCAGATGCGTATAACTTATCTTGACGGTTGAAACAACAGCGCATTACATAGATCTATATCGTCAAAATCAAAATGATGTTTTGTTTTAGTAGCCTTAGTGTAAAATTCATTTAATTTTAAGAGGGATCTTATAATTCCTGGTGTAATCCAAGGTTTTCTCTTATACTGATAAATTTTTCTAATAAGGAATATTAAATCAATGTAATATTTAAGGGTATCAATAAGTATTCAAAAACCGTCATCCACCGTGTAAATCGCATACAGATCGGTCCATGTTTCTCTGGACAAATTCGCAAATTCTGGACGAATTCATGATATCTATCTGAGAATACCCTGCCGTAGTTGGCCTGCGCGCGTTCGTCGAGGTATGAGCCATCCAGATTCAAATTTAAACCTAAGATCAAACCTGAATGGTCGGAGAGACCATTCAAATCAGTAGTACATACAGTCTCCAAAATGTTAGAGCAGATTAGATCAATGCATGTGGAGGACACACTTGTAGTACGATCAATCATTTAGGGGATCTATCTTTGCGTCGTTTAAAAGTGGTGCGACGTTTATTTCGACCAAACCAAATCCTCATTTTTATTTTTTTGCTATCCATCTCACAAAAATTGTATTGCAACTTAGTTTTGATACGAAACGACATCGTTTTGGTATCACATACGGAATTCAATCTGAATGTGGTTAGTGGGGATTCCCCTATCAACTTTTGACGTTGATTGTGCGCACTTCGCATAACTATGCGGCATTTATTAGAGTACGGGGTTTATTTCATTCGGCAATATTTTTTGCGGGGCTATTAGAATGCGGCGGTTACTGGAATAGCGGCGCCAATTAAAATAAATGCGGTATTTCTCGACGTTTCGCCCACAATCGAAACACTCTCGTCAACAATGGGTCTTACACTGATTCTCGCCGTGGAAGCCTTCGTTTTCATTCAAATAGATTTGCCAACGTGGGGTACGAGCTACTTAGGACCAATACTTCGTTTAAAAGGTGAACTGGAAAGAAATCCGTGTAGCAAATATTAACACGACGAAGTAGCATGGATTTTGTAGTAACAGTTCTTATGTTACTACAAAATCCAATAATCATGATTATTATTATATATATAATATGATTAATAATGATAATAATAATAATAATAATAATTCACCCTTTTAATTGCAAAAAATAAAGGCGTCCTTCATCGTTTCAGCATGTTTATTTTACAAAACGTTTTGCCAGTGAATACCTGCAACAATATGAATAGCCTCTACCTAACAACATTATTCTTGAACAGCTCTTGCTTTTTTAATAACGGAAAGCTTTTAAAGTACACACAATAGTTTTGCGATTATGTTTCGGGGTAGGAAAAGTCATATATAAGTCAGTACATATATAATTTCTGTTGATATGTATTGTTTGCATGCACGCCAATGGTCAAGATTATAACCTACCCATATTTAGGTCTTGAGATACTTGCGTGACCCTCAAGTTTTCATACTAATCATTGACTAATCAACCGTACGACCTTCACTATGATGTCAGGCATACACATAATCATATATATTTTTAGCTGAAATTTTTCGCAGAAGCTTAGAGATATTGCTGGATAATGTGATGGCTTCAATCATGTTTTAAACTATTTAGGAACGATAATGATCTTTGTATTTAATTTGTATATTTTTCCCTGCGATAAGGTATCATAGTAAGTAAGTTTCCCTACATTCGCGACCTATTATTTCTATTTTTTTTTTCATTTTCAAAAACGTAATGTGGTAGGAAACTATTTCACAAGAGGACAAAAACGCAAAGTAAAAAATCATAGATGTATATATTGCAATATCCGATAACACAAAGCAAAGAAGTTTTAATAATCAAAAGATTTTTTTTTTGCAAAAGTAGAAGCTATTATTAATTGAATTGTCACATATGTCAATCTTTTTTTATAAAGAATTATTCTTCATTTAAAAAATTTCCAATAAATACAGGGTGACGCATTAGTATGGCAAAGATATCAAAAAAAAGTTATTTACGAAAATTGTAGTCAAAACTCAAATACATTAATTTCTCAATTGTTTTAAAAGGATCAGCCTGTATTTTATATCATAAAAAGAAAAGATAGTTTAGGTACCTTTATTTTTATTAATCCCTGTAAGTCATTAATTTCTAGGATATTTTAAAGTCTTTTTATAAAAGTGACATTTTTTGAAATTATTTTAATATAATGGAAATATGACGGTTTAATGTTAATGTTAAATACAAATACAAAATATAAACGTTTATAACTTACAGTACTGATTAACATTTAATTAACTAACCCAACTGTTTACAATTTAGTTCTATAATAAATGTTGAAAATATCTATTCGAATTATTAATAGAACATTGCAGCCGTTCTTCAAGCGATCGGCTTACATTTCTTAACATTGCTAAATTAATACTCGAGAATGCTTCTCTTATTCTGTTTTTCATATCACCTCGTGTAGTTGGTCCAAATAAACTTAACCATTCACTAGTCCTTCCAAAAGATGTGGTCTAATTATATAATCTCTTAGACAGTAATTAAGACTTGAGACTGTCTTACTGTCATTTTTCCACGTTTAACTCGTTATATTAAAATAATTTCTAACAATCTAACTTTTAAAAAAAGACTAAAATATCTTAGAAATCAATGATTTCAGGTATACAGAGCGCTTAATAAAATACAGGGTGATCCATTTAAAATAATGCAAAATACAATGCATATCAGTTTTGAATCGCCCAGTTTTGACAATTTCGCAAAAATGTCTGCTATGGGACTGGACGAATATCAAAAATTCTATGCATGTAAAAAAAAGTCAGACTGTCGTTTTCAATACACAGGGCCTTAAACTAACGGTGATTTTCATATAAAATTGACCATAACTTCTGAAACACGCGTATAATTCTATGAACTTGCACATTTAAAGTGTGAGACATGAGCTTAATGTAAATCCGAAATAATATTCTGAGTGCTTGGTTCACCCTGGCGATATGAAACAGCCTGTATATATGAAAATAATTTTATAATGTTAAGTTCAAGACTGCCTACAATTTTCGTAAATAACTTTTTTTGATATCTTACATAATAACGGATATATCGAGCTTTACCACACCAATGCGTCACCCGATAAACAGACTTATGGAATTCATTTGTTTTTTAAGTATGCATGTATATGTATGCATATGGATATTTCATTCGAAGTCCATGCATTTGTTTTACGTAAGGCGTTAGGAAAGGATTATCGTACGTTAAAATGAATATATTCTAACTAATGATTCTGTACGTGTTTGAGTGTGTATACTCTTATGTTGACTTAAATGAAGCTTTACCTAGATGAGTTTAGTTCTCTCAAAGAGTCGTACGGTAACATTGTAAAGATGTTGTATTTATCAAAGCGTGCTCATTGAACAATTATCGTCTACAACTTTAAGCGTAGTAAACATCTGTAGACTTTTGCAGAATTTCAATGACATGGCGGGTGTATTTAGCAATGGTACAAAATTTTTAGAAACAATAATTTAAATCTAGATGATGAATTTCACCATGGAAGACCGGTAGAAGTGCCAATTCCAGGAAACGCAGAACAAAAGCTAACTGAGCAAAACCGCAATATCATCATCATCTCATCTCCTCTTCCACCCGGGGTATAGAGGTAATCTTCTCCATTGCGTTCTGTTTGCTGCCATTGTCTTTGCTTGAGTCCATGCAATACCCCTGTCTGCTAAGATTTTCCTCTTCATTCCACGTCTACCTCTGGCCTGTTTGTCCTGTACTTTAGTTTGCCAAATAATTTGTGAGTGTCTTTCTTCCCCCATTCTAGATACGTGACCGAACCATCTCAATTGTTGTGTCTCGATTTTGTTAATTATACTTTTTATCTTTAAACGCCTTCTGATTTCTTCATTTCTTATTTTATCTAGCTTTCTTATACTCTCTATCTTTCTCAATATTGTCATTTCGCAGGCCTGCATCTTACTTTTCGGTTTTTTCTGTTAGAGTCCATGATTCAGAGGAGTACATAAGTATAGGTGCTATTATTGTTGTGTTAATCTTTGTTCTTTTACTTATTTCTTTTTTGTTGAAGCAGGTGTTATATAATGCTCTATAGATTTTATTAGTTTGTTATTCAGCGACATTAGTCTCTTTCTAGACTACCTTTTCTTTCAAACATGGATCCAAGGTATTTAACAAATTGAGTTTCTTGTAGCACTTCATTTCCTACTTCTATGACTATATTCGTAGTATTGCGTCCTATGCCCAATACTTTTTTATATTTACTTTTAATTCGTACTCTTTTAGTGCTTCAACCCATGCTTCTATTTTGTTTCTCAGCTCCTCCTTCTCGTTTGCAATTAAAATTAAATTGTCTGCGTACAGGAGTTCACTGTCTGATATGGGTGTCAGCTTTCTATACCCAATAAAGGAGTTCTTATATCTACTCTTTGCCTTGCGTGCTAGTTCGTCCATTAGTGCTATAAAGAGTACAGGGCTGAGTATACCTCCTTGTCTAACCTCTTTCCTTATTTTGAATTTTTCTGTTAAACCTCCAATTCTCACAATCTTTAAAGTTTCTGCGTATATACTTTTAATCACTTCTAATATTTTATCGCTGGCGTTTCTTGATTTCCACACTTCCCATATCTTTGGTCTTGAAACACTGTCGAAAGCTTTCTCCAGATAAATTGCACCGACGTATATTGATCGATTTGATTTTTTCCGTTATCCATTCTATTATCATTTTTCCATATCCATTCTTGGATAGATCTTTCTGCTCTGAAATCTACCTGAGTGTCTAGGAATGTTGGCTCAAGATGTTCTCTTAAACGTTTCTCTATTACTCTCTCATATATTTTATAAGCTACGCACAGCAGCGAAATCCCTCTGTAGTTATTGCATTGCATTGTTTCTCCTTTCTTGTGGATGGGGGTGATTATTGCAATTTGCAATATCTTCTGTGTGTTCCATGCTATCAAAGATAGCCACAATATATGTGATACTATACATAGTTTGATACTAAGTTGTGCCGTATAGCGCAGACCTCGCCGCTGTAATCAACTATAAGGTAGATATTTTGCCCATGATATGCAACTGATAGCCGTGTGGCTGTTAGCTGCTAATCTGCTTCTAATTAACATTACAAGCATCAACCATGACTTAACCGTTGTTTCGGAGTATGCGCAAACGAGGTAAAGTACTTATATCAAACAACGCAAACATTGAGTACTATTCGTGAATTAACAAATGATTTCTAGCATATAATTAGCTTGATATTTAGATACTTTACTAGACTTTATATAGCAAACGGAATTGAGCACTGTGCCCAAAAGTTTGTTGGATTTTGAAAGAAAAGAAGAGCGCACTTTGAGGAAGTTTTCGATAGAAATGTTCAAGAAATATAATAACCTCATCAACAACACGGTTGACCTCACTACATTTTGGAACTCACGGTAAATCTAAGAATGGTGAATGAACCAGACATCCAAAATGTATAACACGTACGGTGCTAATCCAAAAGGAATCATAACCATTCTGAACATTATTAATGCTGCTTTACGGCTACGTGATTTTCCAGAAACTTGGAAACATGCAAATGTAACTATGACTAGGAAGAAAACTGATAACCCTAGCTTCCCGCAGAATTACCGTCCCCATAAGTCTGCTTTCGTGTATCAGCAAGGTGTTTGAGCGTGTCATCGATTCCAGATTGGAACTGGAAACGACAGACCGTAACATTATCTAGCCGGGGCAACACGGTTTCTGTCATGGCCATTGTATCACCAATCAGCTGCACAGGATCACAGACCACATCACGGAATCCTTCAATCGCCAAAGCATCACTGGGGCGCTATTTTTGGATGTCGCTAAAGCGTTTGATAGTCTGGCACATAGGCCTTCTGTACAAGCTACTTCCCTCTCAAATTCCAAAGTCATTGGTAGCCATGTTGTCGTCCTTTCTAAAAAGAGGACCTTCCACGTTCACTACAGAATCTCGAAATCCAGGACAAGAGACATAAGAGCGGAGTCCCACAAGGTTCAGTGTTGGCAGTGTTGTTCAATCTATACATAAACGATATGCCCACTAGTCCTAGCACCCCAGTCTATACGTGGACGGTACTTTGGTCTTTTGTCGCTCTCGTGCCACCTGGTTGGCAGCCAGGAAGCTTCAGGGAGCGGTTGAAAGACTGGACGAATGGCACATCAAGTGGAGAATCGAGATCAATCCTAACAAAAGCGTCGCTATCCTATTTAATAGAAATCGCAATAGGGAGAATCCGCCTAATATCAGGCTGTTCGATATTGATGTTCCTTGGAGCCTCAAGACCAAATACCTTGGTGTCACCTAGAATTCCAAGATAATTTGGAGGGATCACGTCATCGAACGCAACATTATATCAACTATATCCTTTTCTAAATAGAAAAAGTAAATTGAACTTAAATATGAAGTTGCTACTTTTCAAAGTGGCCGTACCGCTTAGGCTCACGTATGCTGCCTCAATTTGGGGTCATGCTGCAAAGACACACCTCCAGGAAATTCAAAGGAAACAAAATAGATTCCTTAGAATGATGATTAATGGTAGGGAAACACCGAAGACCTCACTACATTTTATCCGCGGAATCGGGAAACTAAATTCATTTTCCAAAAAGCAGTGATTAAACCACAAGTATTCAATAAGAAATAGAGTCAATTTAATATGGGAAGAGCGCAGAACTATGTTCCACTCTGTTTGCCACGAATTCAAGAAAAAAGGGAAGAAGATCGAAATGGATTGTTCTTTATTGAACAAAATATTTAATTATTTAGAGTAGATCTCTGGCATGATTTTCTAGTAATATAATATTTCCAAATGAAAATGTCAGTAAGAAAATCTGAAACCTCTTACAGCTTCTGATCAAAGTTTAGGAGCATAAAATTAAAATAAATCGCAACAAAATAAGGACATTTAAACTCAAAAAATTAAGATATCTCTATTATATAAAACTACAACTACTTAAAATACTGAACTCCATCTATTTAAACCAACGCATGCAAAATATCCTTAAAGAGAAAGCTTACCTAGGGGTTACATTTAAACCGTTCGTAACGTTACTTGGCAGTCTAACATTTCCACTTTGCACATCAATTTCAGAAGGTTTCTCTTTAACAAGAATTTTTATAGGTTTCACATCGGACGCTACTAAAGTTTGGGATTCTCTTAATTTCTCATTTGCACTTCTCTGAACGTAAGAATCACTAAAATTATTATGATCCGGAGTCAAAGACTTATTTATATTGTTCTTCACTGTATTTTCTATTGATTCCATATGCACTTTGTTCGAATTAGAAAAGCTGTTATTTATGTTCTGTCCCACGTTGTCCAATCTTTTGTGGATAGATTCGATCGTAGGTAAAGCTGTTGTTGCACTTTTGGTATCAAGCGCCTTGTTGCCCTTATGATTTTCATTTGACAACGCTATAATAGCACTAGCTGCTGGTGATAACTTTGAAAAAGTATTATCTTGTAGTAAAGTCTGCGAATTTAAAACTGTATCATTCATTTTAGTCATAGCACTAGAAACGCTTGTAGCACTTAAAACTCTACCATCATTCGTGTACGTCTGTTTATTTAGCTCCTCTTTCAGTATATCTTCTATATTCCCATTTAACTTTAACGGTTGGGCAGCAGTGGTTGCAGTTGAAGATACAACGGTTGTTGCAGTTGGAAGATCGGATAACTTAGAGCTACTATCTGATTTAGGAAGATCAGCTCTGTCGGTACTTTTTTCCTCTTTTGCTCTCATATCTTCACCTTTTATTTTGTCATTGCCGTTGGATTTTCCCTTATTATCCTTTGCGGCTTTCTTATCTCCAGCTTTCTTAGAATTATTGGCATGGTTTGTTTCCTCGTTTTCATCGTCGACGCTGTTCTCACATATAGTGTCGACATTCGTTGAAGAGCGGTTACTGGTGGATGGTTTATCGGACTTGGATGGCTGTATCTTACCTATACTCTGCCTACGACTTAGTTTTCCTTTCTCACCTTTCATTCTATCACCAGCACTATTGATATCCGAAGGTTTCTGAGGCACTTTTGGTTTATTGGATTTTTTAAAACTATTTACCTTAGCAGAAACGTCTTTATAAGAGTTTTTAATAGGAATTTTTGTTTGACTCTTCGTGGGACTAGTATCTCTGCTAGCATTTCTAGAACCATTATTCGAACCTGGTCTTGAGTTTTGCCTGGAAGAGTAATCACTAGACGAAGACCGGGGTCTTGCTGGTGACGATCTCCTGCTGGTAGGCTGACTTCTAGTTGATCGTGGTATTTTCGACGGGGAAGACTGCGATTTTTCATTGGTAATATTCTCCGGTGAACTGCCTGTAATCGGAGACAGTTGCTCAAACGCCGGTTTGCGCGAATTTTTTTTATTCGCACCATGGGGATTCTGTGGTGGTCGGTTGGAAATGTTTTTTGGCGATAGGTTAGTTAAGCTTTTACTTAAATGTGGACTCAATTTTGAACTGTTTTTCGACCGAGGCGTAGGCGATGTCGCCTTCGTCACCGCACCAGTATGAAAAGCTCCGCTGTGTTTGTGGGTCGGTTGAGGTATGTGAGATTTCTTTGGTGATTGATTGGGCCTAGATGTACCAGTCGATATCCGTGATTCTGAAGGTGGTGGTGAGGGAATTGGCGAGGCATGTCTGGAACCGATTGGATTAAAACCTCTTCCCCTAAATGGACTAACTCTTCCTGTTGGCGATGGACTTCTAGTACCTGGATTACTGGAAGCCTCGGCAATTATGGAGAAAGCTTGCGCTCTTCTTCTCCTAGTGTTGGGTGTTAATCTGTAAAAGTAAGTAATTACAGTTCCGTGCATCTGTATTCCGTTTATGTACGTATGTATATATGTACGTATGATATATGATAAAGTGTCCAATCCTGGTATAAATCTTTATATTATATTTTATTATATTACGCCGTATGGCGGTTTATTTTTATAACTTAAGATCAATCTACAACAGTACACGTAAAAGCGAGCATATTAAACATATTAGACACTACTGATTTGCATGTATCGATCAACTCCTTCCATTCTTAGTCAAGGTTTACTGTGGTATTAGTATTAGTTTAACCAAGGCAGTTTATTTTGCTTCAAGTTCATACTTTTCCAAGAACACAAACATATTATTGTATTTATGCTAATTTATTTATTATCGCTTTGTTAACTTTTAAGCGAAAAATTTTGTTAACTAACTTCTCCAGTGGGAAATTGCGCCGGCCACTTAGCTATTAATGAAAGGGTAACTATGATTAGTTATTTTTTCACTTATAGCTAAGTAACCACCACACTTTTCGGATAATATAAATCCACGTTCTTCTTCGGTTGTACAAGGATAACATATGTAAAAATTAAAAAATATTGCTAACTACATTTGCACTTATTGCTATTAGTTCCTAAAAAAACATAGTGACACGTGTGAAATATTGGGTTCTGAAATAGTTCGTTTTTGTTGTTGTCAATGACATTGAAATTGTTTCGAGTGGGAATGGTGTCGTGATACAAGCCTACAACCTCAGGATTTGCCAATTTATATGGGATTGTTCCTATATTTTCATTAACTGTAAAATAGTAGTGAAAAAGGTAAAGTATGGGTTCATAAGAGAGCAGGCAATGACTAGGCGGATCAGCTGGCACGGAAGGAATCCGAAATGACCTGCGCTGGCTGTGCGCGTGATGCGGTAACTGAGTGGGTGACTGAACAACACCAGAAATACTGGCACCATGTAGCCGGACAGAAACGCAGCAAACAGATGATGAGGAAACCATCAGGATGTTTGACAGCTGGCATACTGTCTCTTAGCAGAACGCAGGTTAGGGTGATGACGTGTCTACTTACTGGACACGGCAATCTAAGGAAACACCTACACAGAATGGGAGTCTACAGAGAGGAACCACTGTGTAGATTATGCAATGAAGAAGAGGAAAGAGGCTCTCACATTATTTTTGAATGCTACACATTAAGCTACCGGAGAGACCCCCCATCAGGTGCATTAGACACACAGCGGGGCATATCGGAAAAGGATTTGACGCACACTCTACTAAACCTTGTCAGGGGGTAGACCTGTTCGGATAATCAGGAAATAGCAGAATGCAGAGTAATACAATAGGCCTCAAGGCTGCAGTGTTAAGGGATGTGAAAAACCTTCCGCTGCATTGGGGTCCAAATCAAATCAAATCTATCAAATCTCTCAATTCCACGTTGTAGACTATTGAAAGCTCTTGTGTTTCCAGTTGACTTTTATCAGATATTTCTTGTTTCCGCATTATATCTACAGTATCCCGTCGAAAATTAGGTTTTTGATTACAGCACTACTTTTCATTTTAGAAAAAATAAGTAAGCAAACGTACACTTACTTCTTTATTTTAATAATAACATACGTTTATTCCATGAACAATATACAAAAAAAAAAGTACATGCTTGAAACAGGTAAAAAAAAATATTTTACTTACATTAATCCTTTGAGTGCCAAGCAGCGCGATCGCGCTCCTCATTGCACTGGCCGGCACTGCCTTGGCACTCAAAGGGTTAATAATCATTAACTTACAGCAGCTAATTCTTAACAAAAAATCTTCAACTTTATACTCAAATAAATAATAATTTTGAAAATCGGTAATATCAATCGGTAATTTATTATAATACATACTTGCAACTCTTTGCATCTCTAAATGTTCTCTTGCAATGTACAATTACAACGAACACGCAAAAAGAAAATCCTCGATTACTGCCATAAGAAAGCCTAACTCACCTATACGGTGATGGTGCTGTAGGAGGATCTGGAGCCGCACCATATTCGTGTGGAGATAACACAGTAAAAGCTCCTGGCGATAAATATCTCAAAGACAATTCATTTTCAAAATCGCTGGCAGTACGATGACCAGTCCGTCGTTCGGATGATCTCATTCTGCTCCTTCGCGCTCTAGAGATCCTTACATTTTGGAGAGGTTCTCAAGGAAACACCATCACGTTAACCATAACTGTAACGTATCGGAACAATTCCTGTAAAATGAAAATGAACAATATAAAGTATACATAGAATATTCTAAAACTAGTATAATGTTTTCCAAGATCTTTTTGCAACACAAAAGAAGGAAAACACAGATGAACCTTATACTAAGGTAACCAAATAAGTTCGTGCGGTTTTTGTATAAAGAGTGCCATGGATATGTTTTAAGTTGTTTATCTATAGCACTTGTTTGTTATCCGTCATTTATTTTAGAATGAATCCTTCTTTTGTCGGATACATATATATGTTGTGTTCTTTTTTGTTTAATTCCTAGTTTTAAATAATAGAAAATGGCAACGAATACAACTTGAATTCGAGGTTGTTTACTCTATGAGTACTAACTTACCAAAGCTCCAGTGGCGACGCGAAAAATATGTACCGTATTCGGGGATGATACTGTAAGTGATCGAACAGTAGAGAAATTTTCTTGGGAAACCTCAGCTTGGCCGATGAAGCACGCTCTGGGAGACCATAGATCATTAATAACGCGGTGGTTCAAAAGATTGTGGGGGACAATTCCAGTATAACGTGCCTAGAGCTTGCAGAAAGGTTCAATGTAACTGATGAAACTATTCGTTTGCACCTTCAGCAGCTAGGAAATCAAATCACAACAAATTAAGTTGTCTTACTATTGGTTCGGTAAACATTTCACGCAACGACAATGAACCAATTCTTGATCGGTTGTTAACCTGCAACGAAAAGTGGATTTTGTACTCAAATTCTAAGCGTTCATATCATTGGTTATCGCCTACTGATTCGATACCACACGCTCCCAAAGCTTTCCTGCACCCAAACAAGATTTCATTGTATGTTTGGTGGACGACAAAAAGGAATTGCCCATTATGGGTTTTTTGAAAGGGGTCAAATTAGCATTGCTAACTTGCACTGTGAATAGCTCGCCGAATACAAGCAGCATTCATCCAAAAACAGCCTTCTTTGATAAATCGAAAGAAAGTGGTATTCTTACAGAATACGCTAGATCTCTAACTGCAAGAGTGACCCGAGAAAAAATTTCTGAGCGTGGCTGGGAAAAGTTACCACACCCTCTTTATTCTCCTGACATTTCGCTACGTGATTACCAACCTTATTTTATTTATCCCTCGACAACCGTATGAAGCATAGACAGTTTAAAACTCCAGTTGATGTAATAAATGCAGTCCGTCAATTTTTTTATTCAAAATTCATAGAGTTCTACAATACCGGCATACAAAAATTGGTGTCACGGTGACAAAAGGTCATTGTTGTGTGATGGTAATTACTTCGATGAATAATAGTGGGTTATTGTTTCTTAATAAATATTTATATTTTACCATAAAAAACCCCACGAACTTATTTGGATACCTCTATGCTAAAACAATTCAACAGGATTTGTATAGTATTATAAGAAATTTTAAATACTTTCCTTATGTTGATACTGCAAGAACCCTTAAAACATAAACGATGCATTATGTTAGTAGCATACTCGAGGTGTGTAAATTAAGTAATGAGACTGATATTTTTATTTGAATATAATCACAACTGAACGTTGTCTCCCTCAAAATAGCTCTCTTGGGAGGGTTGAAGACTGTTCTTCCATTCCTCATAAGACTGCTGGAACTTGGATATTGGAATCGCCTTTAGCTGCTCGGTTACAGCCGTTTGAATGTTTTCGAGTGTCCCAAAGTGATGTCCCTTCAGATGAATTTTCGATCTTGGGAAGAGGAAAAAGTCACAAGGACTCAAGTCAGGTGAACAAGGAGGCACAGAAATATTTTTACTGGCCAAAAAAACCGTTTATGGAAATTGCTGTGTGCCAAGGCGCATTGTCATGACGCAGGTTCTAATCGTTCTTGATGCTTGGTCTCACACGCATGACCCTTTTTCAGAGTCTTTCGAGAACCTCTCGATAAAAAATGTTGATTAACTGTCCGGCCTTGAGGCGCGAACTCTTTGCGAACGATTCCCTGGCTATCAAAGAAACAAATCAGCATACTTTTGATGTTTGATTTGCCCATTCTTGCTTTCTTGGGCTTTGGAGAGCCTGAAGTGTGCCATTCCATGCTCTGACGTTTTGTTTCCGGGTCATACTCGAAGACCCAACTCTCATCACCAGTAATGACACGTTCCAAAAAATTTTCAATATTTGCAATCGATTCCAAAAAGTCAAAGCATCTATCTATCCTGATGTCCTTTTGTTCTTGCGAAAGGTTTCTTGGAACCATTTTCGAGCAGATCTTTCTCATTCCCAGTTCATTGTTCAAAACTTGATGAACGGTGGTGTGAGATAAACTCAACTGTTCCCCGATCATTCTGACCGTTAACCGACGATCTGAACGCACAAGATCGCGGATTTTATCGACATTGCCATCGGTTCGTGCATTTGACAACCAAATAACTTGATCGAGTTCAAACTTGCACTGAACGCCTATTATGTCTACTTGTCGCCCCTCCATGTGCCGTGCTCCCGTGTTGGCATACCAAACGCTACGTTGTCAGTCTCATTACTTAATTTACACACCTCGTATTATGAGAAATTTTAAATACTTTCCTTACGTTGATACTGCAAGAACTCTTAAAACATAAACGACAGATTTATGCATAGAATGTTAGTAGCATATACCTATGTATGTATTATGTACTAAATCACTAGATCAAATAAATAATTAAGCAGTAAAGTATACATTTCAATTTAGGACAGCAATGGTCGTCTAGTACCCTAAAATCAATATATTAGCTTTAAGTAGAAACAACTTTGCACTAGAACACCAGCTTTTCCAGATAAGTAAAAGTACAAGCCCAAGAAACACCCCATTCTAATAATTTAACACAATTATGTAAGAACATGCATAAGTAAATATTAAAATCTAAAAAGAGATGTGAGAAACTATTGAATATAAAGTTGCTGGCGTTTGTACTATGCGGAATAAGAATTTCTATTTAAGATTTAACTATTTTCAAATAAAATTTTACAAAATAAATAATACAAGATAATTCCATGAAATATTTATATACAATTTTTTGCACTTTTACCAGAACAAAATAATGAGGAACACCTACTCTTCTCAACACAAAATATATACAAATACATATGTACATATTATTTACCAGCGATGGTTAGATATACTCTAAATTCCGTAGATACATATATTTGTAATAGTATAAATACACGTCCTAAAATATTCAAAAATACTACCAAAGTTCAATACACCACGATTCAAAAACCAACAACTCGGTTAAATATAGCAGCCACTTTTGTCATTCCAGACTTAATGCCACTTTACGAATGCATTCGTTCTATTTATAAATATATCTACTTAAGTTTTAAAAAATTGCAATTTAAAATCTTAATTTATAAAATATACAAAAAACAACCTTTTTATTCGAACAAAATTAACGGTGTGAACAAATAACATTGCAACCTAATATCTGGGTTTTAAACTCCAAAATATTAATATATTTATATCTTCCAATCATAATTAAAGTTATATAAATACAAATCGAAAAATATCAAAAACAAAAGTAAAAAATGTATGATGCAAAAAAATTATAAGTGTAAAATTAGAACGTATAAAATAATACCTTTCAACGCCACAATCCCGTGAAATAAATCATTTTACTTATTAAAATTGGAATAATTTAAAACATGTAACCTTTTCTAATTTTTTCAAGCACTCATAACAAACTCTTCAACAATCGCTTTTGCAAGAAAGTCACGAATACGTGAAATATGTTTTCACGTATTCTTGTTCTTTTTCACGTGTTTCTAAAAGAACTGAATCCTAACTGCAATGGTTTCTGCGCTTACATATTTATTATAATGATATTAGAAATCGGGGCTACACTGGTATAGCGCTTAGCTGATATTTACAACAACAATTAGTTTCGTTCAGTGAATAGTCACGTAAACAATGTTGCAAAGACGACCTGCGTTTCGATTTCACCATAATTTTATTATTACATTAATTTCGCTTGCATTTTTCCATTGTTTCAAGTTTTATGAAATAAAATTTAACTCTAAATTGTATAATAGGTGGTAATAGCTGAAACTAAATTCTATTGTTTAAGATTGAGGGTTATATGGAACTAATAATGTTAATGTGACGGCAACTTTCTCATCTTTTCGCTTTATAAACATGCCATTTTGACTTTCCATTCAATAATGAGAATAAGAATGCAATGTTGGATACATTAAAATATATGTTTAATGTCGTTAATCTGCAACTAAGCTTGATTCATGTCTGTTAATTTCTAAGTCTGAATAATTGGCTACAAGTGTATCCATATTTAATAATGATATCGGCAGGACCATATACAGAATTAAAAAAGAACCCCCTACCCGCGATGATTAGAAAGGTTAAAGACACAATTAAAGAGTGTATAAGATTAATAGACGCGAATTTAAAAATAAAACTCAATAGTTCTAACCCTACAATTCCAAAAATGTGTTGTTTGCCCAAAATTCATAAACCGGGTAAAGCAATGAGACCTATCGTGTCAGGCATTCACTTGCCCACTTACAGTTTGTCCAAATGGCTAGTCAACGAATTCAAGAATCTCCCACGCAAGGCAGAAAGTTTAATAGTAGAAAATTCGCTGGAATAAAGTAAATAACATAGGAATTGATGAAGGGGAGATTCTTGTATCATTTGGCGTTTGTTCACTGTTTCCGAGTATACCGATCCCTGAAACTATAGAGTTCTTAAGAAAATACTTGAAATTAAACGAAGTCCAGGATATTAAAATTGCGGAATACATTAGATTAACGAAGTTATGCATGTCACAAAACCGTTTGCATATTGCAAGGAAATTCTAGGAACAGTTAGAGGGTGCGGCTAACCTGTTTATGAGTGGGTTTGAAACCGAATTGAAAAAGGACGGAGATTATTTTTCGAGAATTTGGCTGAGATACGTAGATGATATATTTGCGATATTTGATATCACAAAACACACTGCGGAAAATTTCCTAACAAAATTAAACTCGCCATTTGATTCGATTAAATTCACAGCGGAAAAAGAAATGAACAATCGTCTACCTTTCTTACATAGTTTAGTAATTAAGGATAAGAGAAAATTAGAAATAGATATATACAGAAAAGAAACCAATGTCAATAACATAAGATGTCAAACAATAGATTAATTAAATTCCCGTTAAGTCAAAACAGATATGAAAAAGAATTAAAACATATTAAAAACATTGCAAAACACAATGGTTACTTCTCTGTAGATGTTGATCGCGTTCTTAAGATGGTCCAATGTAGACAACAGCTGAGAAACTCCACAACGTTAACTCCGGTAGAATCTCGCGACAAAAATGAATCTTTGATATTACTTTTTCCTAAAATAACGAAAGGAATTAGCCGAGTCGTAAAAGACGAGAATATGAAAATCGGTTATAAATCGTCGAGCACACTTCGTAAGCTTTTAGGAAATCCTAAACACAAACGGGAAACGAAAGAAAAGTCGGGAATTTACAAAATTACATGTGAAAATTGTGAGAAAGTCTACATTGGATACACAAATAGGTCTATTGAAACTAGGTATAAGGAACATATCTCGCACTACCGACATGGCAGAGCAGATATGTCTGGCGTTGCTGAACATATGGAAAAAAACCGAACATAATATAAATATAGATAATTTAAAACTAATCGGTAACTTCGACGCGCAAGCTAGATGCTTATCAATCCATTTATATTAAAAAGAATAAAAAGCTTCTTAATCGGAAAAAGCGCCCGTCATTTTCTGATCTGGTTGATTTATTGGGACCAAGCACATACTTACGAAGGCTCGGGTGGCCCTTCCAATAATTTTTGTGTTCGGGCGTGTGTGAAAAGGTTGTCCATATATTAGGGATAGATAAAGGAAATAAGGGGAGAAGGAAAAGTAGTGCATATTTTTAGTTGCGCTCATTCGGTTATACGACTTGATAATGGGAATCCACGTATTCCCAAAACACGTTTCGTCCCGAATTAATTAATATTTGTGCGGGAGGAGTTATCCGAACAGTGTGCTTATTGTGCTGTCCTACAGTCCTTGCAATCTTTACTTAATAAAAGTTCTTGGAAGCACATATACCTGGAAAAAAGCTGCGTTTAGTATCAATAGCGCAAATATCCCGTTACCAGGTAAGAGACTACATGCGCCATTCCTGTTAATCATTCCTAACTAATAATAAAGCTTTACCAGACATGAATAAAATCTTATATTCGTGTATATCTAAATACAACTTGTGACATAAACTCATAAAGCTGCAATTATTACCTCTGAAATAACACTAACCAGCGAAATTAATCCTTCTCTGCTGCTTCAAATATTAAAGGTAATACCACCTAATTTCGACGTGCCCCTTAATAAGTTTTCCACACCACATTATGTTTGCTCATGAAATATAATAATAACTAATAAAAAGTGCACTTTAAATGTAATAAAGAACTCGACAAAGCTCTCAATCTCTCTGAATTACAACGTACATTAATGAGATTACATGATATGATGTGATATGGTATACAAATATGGTACTAAAAATAAAAATAAAACAGCCGTAAAATGTTCATTCCTTATTTTTGATCAAACCAGATACTTACTTACTTTTTTCCTTCTTAGGAAATCGTAATAAATCGTCGAATATTGCATATTGATGTCATAAAGGCACAATGTCGAAGCTTTGTAAGTGCAACTACAAAATCTTAATATTTCTTGAAGGGCTAACAAGGGACGAGATTCAAAAAATCACGAAATTTTGGGAACATACAGATCACATATAGGTATGTACTACACAAATTCCTTTTTCCGAGGAAAAACACTCTGAGTGGGTGAAATGCTTTTTTGAAAATGGAAAATTTTCTATTCTGCCCATGTACATAACTCATAACAGTAAGAGGTAAAGGAAAAGTTTTAAGACAAAAATTGTTTGTTTAAATGAGTTAATTAAGCAGTCAAGAAAAAAGTTTAATACATCAACATTTTTACATATAAATTTGATTTTTTGAAAATGGGAAATTTTCTATGCTGCCTATGCATATAACTCGCTAACAGTAAGAGGTAAAGGAAAAGTTTTAAGACAAAAATTATTTGTTTAAATGAGTTTTATTAAGCAGACAAAAAAGAGTTTAGTATATCAACATTTTTACATATATTTTTTCGACAGGTAAACATCTTTAGGATTAATAATGGGTAATAGGGATTGATTCATTGTGTAACAGACCTCTAGTTACAGTGTTGAAGTTAATTTTAAAAACTAACAAAAATATTTATAACTGCATTATAAATTGTTAAGGTATTGGTTTCATTAGATTAGATTGTTCCCAAAGAGATATAGGTTATCGAAGGATATTGTTGCTTCCTTCATTATGAAAGCATGTTGTTGTAAAAATGCTAAAGTGAATGAGATAAGGAAGATAGTGTTTATATAGAGCTCATCACACTTGGAATTAATAATGGATGTTAGTCGGTTGTGTAGCAGTTCTGTAGTCTTGAGAATGGTCGACATAAACATTATAAATGTAATTCGTTTGCTGATGGTAACTTTCGAAGTTACCAATAATAGCAATGGGACACGTACGAATACCAACGAAATCAAATTGCACGACATAATAGAACATATCCTTCTTGATGCTCAAATGGAAACATTGTTTTCACTGGAAACTGATACAACCTTAGAATTTTTGCTACCGGACAGACCATATTGCGTAAAATTTGTAGAAGAGGTATATACGCCCACACGGGAAGAAGCATTAGAAGTAATAGAAGCTGAAGAAGAAGAAGGGTGTATACCAGAAGAACTACTGTATGGTTACGTATTGTATTACATGAACACAATAACATTATGAAATTACAATCTTTTATTCATTTAATCAACTTTCGGCGTCAAAATATCACGACGTATTTGCTTACGCTTGATATAAAAACAGATACATTGACCAAAGACCGAATGAATTTGGAAAACTTCTGCTTTAACACAAGATTTTGTGCTTCCTTTTTCCTTCTCGTTGTTCCATATGTGGCCATCATACGACGTGCATGAAGTAACAAATTCCTGTGTTTCCAACATTTATTTGAGGAGTTTCATCACCATGCAGAATAATCCGTTGTATGTTTAAATATGAACAAATTTATATTGATACGTGTGTGAAGGTATAAAAAAATGATAACAGGATGATGCTGATATATCTATTATTGTAATCTCTAATGCAAAATAATTTATGATGTAGATAGTTATCAAGATTTTTGTTAGTTTTTAAAATTAATTTCAACACTGTAACTAGAGGTCTGTTACACAATCAACCAATATCCTATTACCTATTATTAATCCCAAACATGTTTACCTGTCGAAAAAATATATGCAAATGCAATTTTTCTTGTCTGATTAATAAAACTCATTCAAACAAACAATTTTTGTCTTGAAATTTTTTCTTTACATCTTAGCGATACATTAGCGATTATGCCTATTCATTTAATTCATTCGTAAGTTCATTTCACTCATGCAGAGTGATTATCCGCAGAAAAGAAATTGCGAAGTACTCACTCACAATGTACTTGGGAATTTGTGAAGTATATATAATAAGCCAAATCAGATCTCACCAAGCCAAAGGAATCATCGTTTATGGCAGATATTCGTAAAATAATAACGTTCTAGAATACATGCATTGCAACCCATCACGTATTGTTTCATTGTTGAATCATTTTTGTTTTTTCCAAATTGCATAATACCCATATGACTAGTTGAACTTATTGTTAGCACAAATACCGGCAACTGAATGTGCATTATTTTAAGTCAATTAATATAAAATTTAAGACAACAAAATACTACCTACAATGTAGGATTGGAACCAAAATAAAATTAGCATAAATGATGCTTAATAATCTGAAATAAGTTATTAATAAATTGGCTACCGTAAATATATAGTAGTAGTGGCAGTCAAATTAGAAATAGAAATTTACAACCAAATAGCAGGAATAATCAATAGCAGTTATAATAAATCTGCATTAATATTGCAAAGAGAAATCAATATGTAACAATATCCATGGGCCGATGTTTTAACTTTTCTTGGAAAGACGAAAAAAGAATAAAGCTATAAAACACGTTCAAATTGCTGCAGTAATTTGTAACTTTGAATTTATTGTAGAAAATAAACGACGATACTTGTAAAGCTCAAAATTTATATATGTATACATACACAATCTCCCGTATATGTAATTGTCGCTCTTTGACTGTCATTTAGCATTTTCCTTTTTTAAGTAAAACAATAGCCGACCGTATCAGAAAATAAAAGCTGAAATTAATTGAATCCCTTATTTACATTTTCTTAGAACGTTAAATAGATTGCTTCAAAATTTGAATTTTTTTTACCTTTTTAAATTTACATGTCGGATAGATAATTTTTAAATGTTACATACTATCAAACAATACAAATGCTGTATAACAAAATTTGATACAAAAAAGGAATCCAAGGCCAAACCTGCAATCCGTAAAAAAACTCTCGCCCGTGCAGATCACAAAATTGCATGTCATGCGATTTTGTAATATTTTGTTTGTTACACAATCTAATATATAAGTTTATGCGTATAACAAGATATAGGGCAAGTTCCTTAATCCAACATGTTCGCACTCTGATGGCATCAATTACAACCAGAAAGTTCCTAAATCAAACATGTTTAGTGATATGACGTAATAATAATCCATCCAACAAGTTCCTAAATTCTTCTTGAAAGTCATCAAAATTTTCTGATGTTCCATCCATTCCATCTGCTTCAATAGTGGATGGGTCTGATTAATAGTTGTAGAGGTTATGTACACACTGATTTAAATAATGGAGCAACAACACTAGAAGATGAACTAAAATAAAAAATTAATGGTTTTTTTACACAGTTGCAGTAATAGCTGCAGGCAACAAACAATTTTCCATGTTCAGGCGATATTTCAATGCTCGCCTTTGGCATATAGGTAAGGTTAAACATAACCACAGTATATAACCATCCAAATTCACATTCAATCTGTAGCCATCAGAGTTGTATTAATCACCACCATAAATTAACGTGCATCCGTTGATGACGAAACAAATGCCATCAATTGTTGAATAAAGGAACTTGTCGACACTATATATAAAAAAGCATGTGCCTATATGCAGCAGTTACAAAACGTCGGCAGTAACAACTTCGATTACTTTCTTTTGCCTCTCCATCATTCATATGCAGACGCTGAATCTTCACAGATTCGTTGAAGGATAATTTCATGAATGGAGAAGGTTTGGCTTGAAACTTGATTACCAAGGGAACAAGAAAATTTGATGCCTACTTCGAGCTTGAAAAATTCAACCAAATTTTCTTCTCATTTTCAGTGAGTTTCAAGTGTGGATCAGTATTAATAATCTACTTTGGATCAATATTGTGTGCAAGAAAATAAGCTGTAGTTAATGCAATGTTATACCTGTTGATAAATGTGTTTCTGGTGGTTTCGTCTTGTGAAGCATCCCATAATTTCTTTTCAGTTAGGTAAGTAAAATTCTGATGGAGAGTTACAATCCTATAGAGGCGCTTTTTTTCTCTCTTTGGGATGGTATGGATATTTTTTGTTTTAGTAGTTATTTGAAATTACATACATGCCATGCATGTTATTTAATTTTGGTCATTTTACCCAGGAAATTTCATTTAATCGAAATATTTCAAGCAAAAATGCATTTTTCGTGTTCACATCAGGGGATTCGGCAGATGATTATTACATCTAGAATTTTACAAACATTTTCTAGTGTGAGCATATATTCAGAAGTTTCACTTTAGGCAGAGATACTAACAATAAGTCTAATACTGTTTTCCTTTGTAGGTTATACTATATATAAGGGTTCTACTAAGGATGACCACCTAGTTGCAGAAATACGTATGTAGTCTTCAACTCATTCGGGTTGTAAAGGTATTTTTTGTTTAAAAACAATTTGGTTTTGTCTAAAAAAAACAAGTTGTTTAAACCAATGGACGATTAAACCCTGGTTATACTTATATAAGAAACTTTAGTTTAGATATTATTTAGGATTTAATCGTCCTGTATAATCCAATGCACTTAAAACTTTTACTTTACAAAGCTATGAGGAGATGAGATGTGTGTATTACCCTAAACTTTGTACATTACGAATAAAATCAAATAAAAATTTCACCACAGATTTTTGATCAGCGTGGAAAAGAGTGTTTTACCATGAAAAAATAACGATTATTGAAGGGATAAAAGATAGGAAAAAAATGTTCAAATTATGTTAAGGAAAATATGTCGGTGATATCTCTATTGTTCCATTTATTTATTTATCATGTTAATGACATTCAAATCAAAGACGTAATTAACGAAGGTAACGGTATAAAAGGAAGCTATTTCAAACGCACTATGGGTGTGTGTACTAGGGAATACATACACAAACACAGGTATACATAGACTGCGGCATTAATTAAGAATACATTGACGCGGAACTTGGACAAGTAATACGGAAGGGCGTTTCCAAGCCCCAGCGCTATATTGAAAGAAGAATGAACGGTTCTTTCGTAACCACGCACTATAATGATATGCAAAAAGATGTAAGTAAACTAAACCCTATGCTAATTTGGGAAGAATATAATAATTAATCTTTATTATTTTTATGACAGATATCTACGCTAATATACTCAAACTTACATCGGCAGACTTATATCGGCTGCTCCAACTTAGAAGTAATGGTATGTTATGTTATAAGTCTTGGAGCATCCAGTATAGGTAATAATATATGTGATTTTAATAGAACAGAAGGAAAATTATCGATATATTTCTGAAACTTAAATCTTAAAATAGAAAAGCTTCTCCATTAATTAATTCATGCTGGTTTCATTTTATAAAACTTAAGTGAAACTTAAGCCTTCATGATATCTAGACTCTTTGAAGTTATCAAAACGTCCAGTTATATGAAAGCATCGGAATAAGATGTTATTCGAACTACATTATTCATTATTCAAGCAATTATATAACAAATTACATTATGATAGAGTATTTTTGCGCTGATCACACTTCATCATTTATTATAAAACATTCTCTCTCATTTAGCGTCAACATTTTAACTAGTTTTATATATTTTTTTTTATTTGAAATGGGCATGTTTTCCGCACAACTAAAGTTAGCCACTCTCTTTTAAAAAGGGTGACAGGAACAATTTTTGCAACTCTCGTCCTATTCGCCTATTACCTCTATTTGCTAAAGTTTACGAATCTATTATGAATTTTAAAAATACCTAAATATATTTAATTGCCCTTCAATCAGCATGGTTTCTGCACTAATAAAGCCGCAGATACAGCAATTTTAATTTTTTAAGGAAAGTATGTATCAAATTTATTGCAGCAAAGTCTATTGAATCCGTTTTGATTGATTACCGCCTTTTTGAGAAGCCGTACGATAGTGCAGTGATAAATGAGCAGTACGATGGATGCCTTTTATATTTCGGGAATAGAGAAGAGAATCTAAACTTAATCATAGTACATAGCTTTATTGTTTTTCAAAATATTCTCCATGAAGATCAATATACTTTTGCATGCGCTTCAACTAGTTTTGAAAGCACCACTCCGATTGAGATACCTTCAAAATATGTATTTTGAAAGCATCATTCGGTTCTTCAGCCGTCCAAAAACGTTGACCACGTAATTTTTGTTTGATGTGCGGAAAGTAATTTGGGTACTAAATCAGAGCTGTACGGCGGATGACCCATCAATTCAACTTTTTCAGTTGCCAAGAACTCTCTTGTTTGAGCTGATGAGAGCTCACATTGTCCTGATGGAGAATGATCCGTCTTCAGCGGTTGGTTTCCCTTATTCTTCCGAATACTTCTGACAAACCAATGGGTGTGTACCATTAAGAATTGACCTCCGACGTTGCACAATTGAATGGCACAGTTTCCACATGTCCGGTTTTCCCGAAGAAACAGGCGACCATTTGCTTGGTGCGCGAACAACTTTGGATGGATTTGGCTCACCTTGAAAGACCCATACAGTCGACTGCTGTTTACTTTCGTGCTCATAGGCATAGATACATTATCCCTCACCTGTTAAGATGTCATAAACATTTGTTCGATCAATCCACAAAAGCCTTTTTTGACCGATTGTCAAATTATGTGGAATCCAACGCGAACAAATGTTGACGCAATATATGCTGGTCCCACTAATACCCAAGCATACCTCAATCTCACGAAACGTCACATACGGATCTTGCAATATCAGTTCACGCACAGCATCAATGTTTTTCGGCTCAACAACTGATTTTGGACGGCCTTCGCGAAATTCGTCAGTGAGTGCAGCACGGCCACGATTGAATTCGACGTACCACAGGTATACACTAATTTTTGATGGTGCTTCATCGCCAATGCCGAATTAAGTTCATCGATGCACTATTGTTGAGATAATTCACGTCGAATATTGTAAAAGATATAGACGCGAAAATGTTCACGAGTTAATTCCATTTTTTTGGCGAAGATGATTTTTTTAAGTCACTGTAAGTAACACAAATATCGCTTGTACGTCAAAATGTCCCGAGTAAGTATACTGTCAAAAAGGCCGAAAGTTACCATATAGGCATCAGTTTTAGGTGGCAGCACCTGTTCCCAAAATACAAAAGGCATCCCTCGTACACAGTTTAATGCAGTTTTTGATGAAATGCAGAATAATTTATATGTATTTTATCAGTTGTTGGCGCTGGTATACGAAATTTTCTCTAAAATGCCGAAATAAATTCTTACTACATAGATTGGGATATGTTCCCAGGTAAGCACAGGATGTTAACTGCCCTATTTTGATGTTTGTACTTTGAACATAAATGTTTATAATGTTTCATGTATAGGTTTATTATTCTTATAGATTTATAGTTATTTCGAAATTTTATTTGAATGATAACCATTAAATTTAATGATAAATTGGGAACAGTTTCTTCAAAAATTGTGTGCTTTAGGGAGGCAAGTATAAGACATGATAAACCTTTGGAACTAATTGCGAAATCAGAAGATAACTTATCAAATCGTAATATTGTTACTTTAAAATTACTTTAGCGTAACATATCTCCTATTGAAAGTAAAACATATTGTTTAGGGACTGCTATCATAATTCAGCTAACACTGCTATTTATTATATGCATGACCTCCTAAGGAACGTTCTGCATTGCCCAAAAATTGGAAGCCAACAACTTTAGAACAAAAGGAATCCATTATTTATATAAAGGTAAAGTAAATATTAATCGTGTTTAATTAAAATATACATATAAATACATTTAACTTTTTCTAAAGAACTTTACTGAAGTAAATGCATGTATTACAACACAAAAAGAAAAGAGGATAAATCGAGTATTAATAACCTTACATTATCATCTATTCTATGGAAATACTTTTGAGATGAAACGTGAGTATGTATTTATAGTTTAATAAGACGGTATTAATATCTGGTGATAAAAATTGTCAATTCGTTTTCCTGTGGGATATTGAAATGTATTTGTTTTCATGATAATTCCAATGTTAATGCGTAAAAGATGTTAATGCGTACAGCAGCTCATAATATAAATGGAATATTGTATGTTAATGCTTTTGATATGTAAAATAACCTTAAGTATGTAGTTTTAGTGTTGTAGTAAAATATATTTCAATAGTAAATAAATGTGTATTTCAAATTATAACTTATATTTCATTAAAGGAATAAATACATAATATCACTAGCCTTTCCACTTTAAAATCCTTGAGTAATTTTTTATAACGGATTATGATAAGAAATTTGCTCTAAAGTAGCTCATTAGCTGTTATGGCATAAGGTATACCTTAATTCTCATTAACTGAAAACTGTCATAGCAAACGCGAATATAGTCGAGAATACTATATCGACTTTCGGCTGAGAAAAAGTAATAGTACGAGGGATGTCCCGTACATTTGTGAATTACAGACAGACTACTTTATTTATATAAATCAAACATGTACTAAGTAAAAGCGCGAACTGTTTGCTACTTTCAACATAATCGCCGCCAATGTTAAGGCACTTATCCCAGCGAGGCACAAGCTTCTGTAAATCCTCTACGTAAAAGGTGCGATCCAAATTTGTAAAATACTGCCGTACTTCCTCTTGAACTTCGTCGTCGTCTTCAAACCTTTTACCCGACAAATAAGCTATCCACGGCCAAACAACAAATGAAAATCAGAAGGAGCCATGTCTGAACTCATCTGTTTTCGTTGTTGATAGTTTTTTTTTTCGCACGCCTTCGGGATCATCGTTCAGAGCTGTGCGTCCACTTTTGAGCTGTTTACACCAAACACTAACTTGTTTTCGACTCATAACGCCTTCTTCGTAAGTCTTCAGTATTTCTCTACGAATTTCGGTAGGTGTTTCATTATTTGCATGCAAAAAACTAATGACCGCTCGCACTTCAAACTTGGAGTATATTTCGATCGGAACTGACATTGTGCGGCTGTCACTGCACACGTTGTACTGAACATAAGGCAATGACAGTAGCTAGTTACGCAGTACATATGCACATCTAAAATGCGTACAAGTTTCAACCTGATGGGATGAACGTAGGCGATGTGTCGCGCAAACGTACCTTAGTAACCGAACATCTCTCGTACATGAAAGCATTTTGTATTTACCAAACATAGTAAGCCATTTTAAGTTAATTCAATTAATTGATACTACAAAATATTTGGTAGCACTAAATACCTCCAGTTACTACACAATTATTTATGTACCATAAACAATTTATTGAGTTTAAAGAAACAAACATCTAAATAACATAAAAAGTACTTGAATACAATTCCTTCAAATATTTTAATTAACGAAGATAACTTTGTTAAAACAAATATTTTATGCAGTTGTGTCAATCATCCGACAATGACAAAACAATTTTCCAGAAAAGTCCCTATTACATAGGCTGTAAATTTTGTAATCATCTTTCTAATTATAGAAGAAGTGCCACAATTTTGAATTTATTTAGAACGTCGCTTAAGCTTGTTAAGCATTTCTTAACACAAGGAAAAGTGGATGAAAGTAAAATCTATTTCTATTTGAATCTTTCTATTGTATTACTTGGATATGTATTCAAATCAGAAGACTAAGAGAATATATTAATAAGCATCAAATCAGACAAATCAAATAATAAGAATTTATAAAGGAAATTTATATGGAAAGGCAAATAACAATAAGTAGCGTATGTAGCAATAATGTTGGAATTGGAATTTAATTATACATTTCACTAGAGTGGGTTGATAAAAAAAGGCGACTATAATTCCATTACAAATATGTATATGTAACTATATAAAATATAAATAGAAGTTATAATAGCAATTATATAACAAAAGCAATTACTTCAATTCTAGTTCACAATTTCCTAACTATCTACGGCAATATTTTTTTTTAATTACAATGTTATCCGTATTTATAATAAGTGGTATAAATAATAATGCCAATTATTATTTTGTGTTGCTTTGTTGTTTTAGTGGTGCCTAGGTATATTTAACTATTTGAAAAATATTTTTCGAATTAATAATAAACTTTCAACGATTACCTCAACATTCGCTCACAAATAAAACCGTTGCTTCAAATATTATACCCAAGTTTTGCAAAAATATAAAATCCTATCTTGAAAGCTGTTTAGAAATATGCACACTCATATGATAAATTACCAATTCGTAGTCGTATTAGTTCATGATTTCTGGAAATAGGGCATGTTTTGAAAATAAAAAAAAATTATATCTGTTATAACCTATACGTAAAGAATATAATTTAGGACAATATTAACATAAATAAACATGTGTAAAATTGTTAAAGATGACTTGGGAAGATGCAAACAATTAAATTCGAAAGAATTGCTTAAAGAAAATGTATGTAGATCAGGATTGATAGGAAGATCTAGATCTAGATCTATAAATTTATTATGTATTCTGACAATCTTATGTAAAAATACATACATAGATATATATGTATGTAAGATATGAAAGAAAGAAGATAACTTGTCTGCTAGTGAATTGTAACTTTTAAAACAATGTTACAGTCTACATACAAAGTGCAACTTTTCATTACAGATAGGTACTGTAAAATAATTCTAATAGAAATTTAAAAATGCACCACCATATTTTAAGTAAGCAAATAGTAAAACAGTAGGTACTTTTATATGGAATAATTTTTATTCTAAACATACTTACGTTTTTATGCGTTATTTGACATAATTGAGGTAAGCTATTCATAATACCAAAGAGTTGTTAAATTAAGTGAATTGATATGCCATACTATTGCAAAAATTAATAAAACGATACACGAATACGTAACTAAAACACAAACAGCTTCGAACATTCACATGGTGCAAAACAAAACTATGTTGATTGTAAAATCTCTATTCGCGGGTCGATATATTAATATTTATAAGGTATTTAAATTTTCGCTTGTCAGAAGAAAAACATTAGCCTGAAGACAATCTTAATACATTTGATTGTAATACGTTCGTTTTAACAATACATTTATTTACCTGGTCCCTTTATGAATCGCGATTGTACACATTAGTTACACTATGTATTTATGCACAATAACAACAAATGAGGGTCAACTTTTGGGCTACACAACAAATCATCACGTTGCGGTAGAAAAGTAGGTGGCACGTGTTTAATTGTTCCCGTGGATGCGCAAAAATTTTCGTCCATAACACCTCAATAGGGGCATTTAACAGTCAACTGGTTACCAAAATAGCCACTTCGTCCGAACGTGAAAATATATGTTTTAACTTATGAGCGCCGAAATGCAATGCCAGCGCCGTCTGTCGGCGAAACTTATTCTCCAAGAGAGCGGCTAAGTCGTAGCTCTCGGCCTACTTGTGATTCCGACACCTCCCCTTATAACAATACACGCGATCCCTGTGTAAGACATATGTATGTATGTAGAATTTATATATGTACTGTATACCTTACGGGGTTCCTATATATATAACAAAAATTAACCCGGTGGATTTTTATTGCTAACCTTGGCGCACCACTAAATGGTAACTCAAATGATTTTGATCCGTGTTTCAGCAATACTAACAATAAATACGCGTGCTCTTGAAAATCGTGTCTATCGCATTTGATTGTATAATTTGCCTCTTTATTAGCAGCAGAAAAATTGTATGTAATCAACTTCTAGAAAGATTACTTTTTAATAGTTCAAGCTACATATGTGCAAATATATTCTTAAGTGGGCCTGTATACTAAAAATACATACAGCACTTAAAGGAGAAAACATGCCCACACATTATAATTCTAAAGAAAAATAAACGATAATAACCCTTTGAAAATATATGATTTTTAATAATCAGTAATACAAAATACAAAATAAAATGTTGTACTATCTATTATATGCCAGCAATACGACACAGGAGGTAAGGTACTATCACCAGCAGCAACATACGAAGCCAGTTGTTAGATGGATGATTATTTCGATTGCACTTCTCTCTTGAAAACATGGATCTTCATGGACTTGCAACGTTAAATTATTGTTACCATGAGCAATGTACATGTTATCGTTATAGCGTGTAATCCAATATGCCATGAAATAACTAGTTATTTCATAAAATGCCGATCTACGGTAGTTAATAGCTACTAATATACGAGGGATGTCCGGTTACCAGGGTACGTTTGCGCGACACACCGCCTACGACGCTCCGATCAGGTTGAAACTTGCACTCATTTTAGGTGTGCAAATGTACTGCATAGGTGGCTATTGTCATTGCCTTGGGTTCGTACAACGTGTTCAGTGACAGCCGCACAATGTCAGTCCCCATCGAAACATACTCCAAGTTTGAAGTGCGCGGTCATTCGTTTTTTGCATGCAAATAATGAAGCACCTACCGAAATTCATTTAAAAAAATGCTGAAGTCATACGGAGAAGGCGTTATGGGTCGAAAACAAGTTAGTGTTTGGTGTAAACAGTTCAAAAGTGGACGCACAGCACTGAACGATGATCCCGAAGGTGTGCGAAAAGAACCATCAACAACCATCCGCCCCATAGACCAGACCTGGCTCCTTCTGATTTTCGTTTGTTTGGGCCGTTCATTTGTCGGGTAAAAGATTTGAAGACGACGACGAAGTTCAAGAGGAAGTACGACAGTATTTTACAAATTTTACGAAGCGAGTTTACAAAAGCTTGTGCCACGCTGGGATAAGCGCCTTAACATTGGGGGCGATTATGTTGAAAAGTAGCTAACAATTCATGCTTTTACTTAGTGTATGTTTGATTTCTGTAAATAAAGTAGCTTGTCTGTAATTCACCTTAGTAACCGGACATCCATTCTACAATGCACACCCAAGAAACTGAAAGAAGAAGATGTTCGCGGAAAAGCAAAACATTCAGAATATTTACCAACCAACAGTGTTCATAAAATCGCTGAGGCACTTAGGTAATACAGCGATGTATTCTTTTCTGAAATCGATCAAATAACTTTTGAAAAATTAGCTTTTTATAATAACTAAGATATAAAACAGAAATGTCTAGGGAAAATGAAAAACGCTCAATATTTAAGAATCAACACCCTTTTCATAAAACCGCTGAAACACGTAAATTTTTGGTGGAAGATGAACAACTTTTGGGCAACAAACGATATTCAACCCCCTAACTCCAAACGACGAAATTTTTAAATAAGGCTCTGTACTTTTATTAGGTTTTGATCTTAAAATACTAAGTAATGTATCAAAAGTTAGTAGTAATCCATTAAGTATGTCCATATTGCACGCCTTCCTTGAACCCTTCCGCGCAAAATTTAGCTTATACGGCTAGAAATAGATAAACATTTATTTCTAGCCCTAGCTGCTTCCTCAGACAATTGTTCGATAAACAATAAAGCTTCAGAAATAACGACCGGTCCATGTATTAATAATTTGTGAAGCGTAGATGTCATCCAAGAATACAAATCCACATATAATTTAGCAATTTCGTTTTTACAAAGGGAAAACTTCTCGATGTCAATTTTGTGTCCACTAAAAATAGCCAAAATAATTTTAAGCCCATTAATTAGACTTCGGTCAACTCCCGTAATTTGGGATGATAATTCAGGATCCACAAAGAATCGTCTGGACGTATTGCCATTCTTCATTGTCCCAAATACTGCTTTAGGAACATCTACTAGAAGCCCCAATTTAGATTTAAATTTTTGTTGAATATTTTTTTTTTCGTGTGCATTACTGTTATTTTTCTTGGTTGATTCTAGCCTACCATTTTCGTAAGGGTAATTTGTATGCTAAATGCAAAATTGTTTTGAATAACCTTATATGTGTATGAAGAAGCGATAAATCGAATTTTAGTTCTTCTGGTTCAGGTTTTCTATTGAGAGATAAATTGTTCAAATCGTTGGAAGTACTTCCACAAATATAGCATCTTATTGAGGGCTTCGTGTTAGTTGCTGCGTTGCATACCTTGCCATCGATAATTGTAAATAACGTTGTATGTTTTATAGCAATATCTTTGTCTAAACATGTGCGTTGAAGTGAGTTTATTTTATCTTTATTTATATTTATGTATTTTATTTATTCTTTGATTTATTCTAATCGGCAATAACGTGGTGACGAGGGCGTTTGATTTGTTCAAATTACCTTCTTTGTCATCTTGTTCGTTTTAGAAATAATGGCACTAAAGAACTTTGAAATATGTTCGCATCGCTTTCGGAGCTGTTTTCAATTTTTTTGTTGATATGGCGTCTATTGTCTAAATTTGTAAATTTTGTCTTTCTTCTATTTTTAATGTGATCAAAATTTCTTGAATATAAGTTGGGAGTCGTAATGCAGTGTGATTCATGAAGACCAACTTCCACACATGTTCCGGTAATTTTCTAAGCTTCTTGCTTATAATCTGAATAAGGTACCTTTAATGAGATACTTTTTTTGATTTTTTAGAAATCGATCCGTCTTTCTATTTCTACTATTTCTACTCTTCAACAGACATTTAAAATGAGATATCTCGTGTTTTAGATCTTCATGACTACCTTCTGGGTAATTATTAATACCTAGCATATAATCTTCCATGCATTGTATCCTCATTTCTATATCTCTGTCCGCATACTGTTCCATTAATATAAATAAATCACTTCGTGTTACAATTTTAACACCGGAAGTAGATCCTGCAAATAATATGGTCACGTTGACATTTTTATGGAGACGAAATACAGCAGACACACTCAATTGTCATTATCTTAAGAATGCGAAAAAAGCGCAGCCAATTTTCGTTAAGACATTCGGAAGGAGTATAGTTTCATATGAACTAGGAAAATTAACTTGATCAGATTTGGATATGTAAATAAAATGTAAATAATTTGAAAACAAAGATTATAAAACACGATTTTTTAAATAATATTCCACATACCTTGATTCGAAAAAGTCATGTTATTAAAACGATCTAAACATTTAAAATCACTTTAGCTGTGAAAGACCGCAAATTATCACATGCGAGGTGTGTAGATTAAGTAATGAGACTGACAACGTAACGTTTGATATGGCAACACGGGAAGCACGGGACATGGAGGGGCGACAAGTGAACATTGTAATACGCGTTCAGTGCAAG
>JARFOC010000651.1:690238-701359 GCA_031763485.1 Osmoderma eremita
GTTTGGGAATTTTTTTGTCCAAATGCAATACCAGAATTTGAGTCGTATAAGAATATTTCCATTTCATCAGAATTAGAGCAACTTCTTCAACGAATTTCTTCTTTAGTACCACCAGAGTGCGATCCGCAGCCTCTAGTACCAACAATTAGAGAGTTTGTGGAGGGCGCTACAGACATGTTACCCGAACCGATCGATTTTCCATCGAAAACTCGCTCTATGTATTATCTCTTAGGAGATTATTATTTTAAGCAGAGCGAAATCGAAAGAAGCTATAAATATTTTCTCCTTGATTTATGCATTAATCCCTTAAGACTAGACACATGGGCCTGTATGGCTTTGGGAATAAGCAGCCAATTGGAGTCTAAGTTGAATCATTGCGAGCGATTTAGGACTGAGAACGAGTTTTTGGATAAAGCTCGAGGTGCTCAAGTGTGTTTTAAGCAAGCATTAAATTTCGCGCAGGATCATACAACGCTATGGATCGAGTATGGGTCATTAGAATACGTGACTCACGCATTTTGTTCGAGAGTTTTAAAAAGTGAATCTGATACGCTAAGTATGGAAAGGTATATTTTTGCATCAATTATATTTTGTTAGAGTATCAAATATATTAGTCCAATAACCTTACGTTCAACAACATATGGATTAAGAATATAAAAATATAGAATGTGATATCTATTTCACACCACAGACACTTCGTAACCGTTCTCCTCCCTTGACGTTCGTTATGGCTACCCTTGTTTGTTCCATTCCCCTACCCCTTCTATACGCCAATGCTATTCGCGCTAATAACTACAAATATCGTTTTGTATATTGCTTACAGATTTGAATTTTTGGAAAATAAAAAAGATGAACTATTAAATAGTGTTCAAAATAGTTTTGTGCGAGCTCTAGAACTGTATGAACCAGATTTATGTCCAGTTGATGAAAGGTGGTTACTTCACTACATATTAGGCAAAATTTTAGAAAAGCGTCGGAAAGAGCCGTCTGAATATTTACAACATTACTTAACGGTAGAGTTAACATTCAAAAATGTATTTTGTTTTGAATTCAAAAATTTGATTTTAGGCAACTGCGCTGTTACATGAAAATAAAGCCACTTATCCTGAAAAAATAAGCTACAATAATCCACCGCCCCTGTCAATTGAGGCGTTGGAAATCCATTATAGAATAAATGCATCTATCTTAAAGTATTTGGAACTTCATGAAGGGAAGCTGATACCAGACGTTGTAGGAAAAATGTTTAAGCAATGTTTAGAAAGCGCTATTTTTTCAAAAACAATTTGTGAATCTGATATGAAAGTAGATGAAATAGAAAGTAAAATTAAAACAAACTGTGAACAGATGAAAGAAGTTGAACAGGCTGGAGAAACAGTGGTAGGCGGTAACTCAGCTGATGATATACAACAATGTATTGAAGACATATTGTTACAAGTGGAAAGTGAACTGAAACAGGAACCTAACACTGATCAGATTTCTCATAATGATGTTATTATGATTGACGATTCCGATGAAGATGCGACGACTATAAAAGAAGGTATTTTTCCCTGTTTATCTTAACACAGAATTGTTTTTAATGATTTTAAGGAATGACCTACTTTGTGTGATAATGAAAATCTTTTGCTTGATGTTATACAAATTCTGTATCAAAAGAAACTAATTTTTTTAGAAGTCGAAGAAAAACCTTGCATTAGTCTACATGGTAATGATATCCAAGATATAATGGACGCAATGATGAAAGAAACAATGAATAAAACTCAAGAAACATCTATGGATACTGACTCTGATATTATACCACAGGAAGTAATACTCTCACCAGATAATTCTGCCTTAGTAAAAGGAGAGGAAAAGAATATAAAACAAGAAATTAAGGAAGAAATTTGCACCCGCACCTTAAAAAGTGAAAGAACTGGATGTGACGGAGTTAGAGTAAGTTTTTTTTAATTCATCATATGTCGTGGAAAAATATATATTATTACAGTTATACTACTTATACATATTTGGCTTTAGCTACTAAGTTTTTCAAACAGTGTTTGGCACGACCAAAACGCTTTGTGATTCTTCGAAGAGTTCTGCCTCATTCCAAGTAATTGAAGACACCGGTCCAAAGAGGCGGCGGATCTTACTATGTACATTTTTTAGTAAGGAAGTAAAAATTATTTAACTTTTAAAAACGTTTCTTAAGTTTTTTCAAGTGTTATGATACACGAGTGCTTTTCTTATATCGTCTATATATAGATTCTCGAATCTAGCTCGTTTGTACACCAACTCCTATTATTATTGTGTTCCACTACTAAAATAATAACACTGAAAAAATGGAGCTACCCACTTTTTGCACTAGTTTCTTGAATTGAGATATTTTACTACTAAAGTATTTAAAAATTTCATCTATCAGTAGTACCTCCTTTAGGCAGACCTATACAGTTCCGGGTTTAGACACTAATCGCTAACGTATTTCAAGACTCTCTGCGTGAGCTTTGAAACTCCCTTATAGTTCTTGCACTCAGGCCACCTGCATAATTTTGCATATTATAGGCTTTTTAGCGACAGTAGCTCATCGTGAACTACCCGTCAACCACCCAATTATCCTCCAGGACTACCGACATTCTGCGACTTTTTAACTTGGATTGAATACATCTGATCCTAGAAAACTCAGATTCTCTTTTTTCTGTAGTTCTGATAATTGAATCAGAGTTGATCTTCAAATAAAATGTATTTACGATTCTGACATCGACATTTTGCCTCACAATGAATGGTACGTGAATAATGGGATTTGCGGACTTACTTTTTTTTACTGAGGAACAGTGCTAGTTAGTATATTAACGTAAATAATTGTGCCGGTGTTGACAATCTTTTATTATGATACGTCAATTTTCTCCTCGTTTACTCCTTTGAGCACGTCACTGCTGTAATCGCATGATGAGTTAGAGGAGTTTTATGAGGGTCCTCACTTCGGTTGTGCGGTATGTGGTTCTCTCATATAAGTGCCATTCGGAGGTAACCCTGTATAGGAGTATTACATACCGGGCTTTTTTTTGTAACGTTACACATAGGTATTTCCCACAGGTAACGTTAAGCGACATAGTAGGCAACCAGTTATACGTTAACGCGTCGTCAGTGGGAAGAAAAAACAATTCTTTATCCAAAATTTCTTTATTAATTTAATAATTTTTTTTTGTATATTTATTCATACATCAATCATTTAAATACATTTTATTGAAAAATACAAAATGTATTTAAATTATGAACAGGTAATACAAAGATGAAAACGTGGCAATGATAACGTGGTACCAGAAGAATAATAATTTAAGACGGGTTAGGAACACGTGTTCTGTCAATTATCCTGAAGGCCTATAGCATCTGCGATAACTATGCTCAATATTTTTAACAAATTCAAAGCAGGTGGTTGTGTTCTCACGGAAAAATAAATAAAACCATTCACGTTTCAACAGAACACTTCAATCTGAATATCCTAAATTATATAGAGGAACAGTATGTAGGATATCTTTTAGATGTAGCCAAACATTATAAAGTATCATACAGTTCGATTTACAAAACCGTGAAAGAATTCAATTATAAGCCATACAAAATACAAATCATCAAGAGCTAAAATAAACCGAACAGATTTTGACGAAAAAATGTTTAATTTGAAGAAATTTTGAATAAAACACTTTTTACTGACGAAGCTACATTTACCTTTGTTTTATTTGTCTTAATTAACAATTAGAATAAAATAATTTCGTCATTCGAAGTTGAAATTTTGCACTTTATTAAAAACAACCAAATTCTACTATATCCTAATATTTTAACAGTTTCATAGTAGATAAAATATGGTGAGGTCAACACTCAGAACCGCGGGGTTGTATCCTACATTTATTCATTGAAAAATACTAAGTTTCCTTTCCATTAATCCATTAGTTATTGATCCCGTACACATTCTCATGCACAAAACCTAACACGAATGCAGTACCCTCAAAAGATCAGCTGATTTGTATCGAAACGATTGCTTCTTTCTTTATAATATGCAAATACGTAATTTGGACAAACTGAAAGCCCATACACGTACTGCATGTTATAGACATTGCCTTGAAAGACAAAGAGGGCACTTAGAAAACTTGCTGTGAACTTACACTTCATCTTTGTTATGTTGTTTTGTTTGTCTTAATTATTCGTTAGAATAAAATAATTTCCTTATTCCAAGTTGAAATTTTGCACTTTCTTTGTTAAAACATAACCAAATTCTTCATAGCTCTGTTTTGCCGACGCAAATAAGATTTCCATACCAAATTCCACTAGACTTTCCTCATAAATTTTAACAGTTTCGTAGTAAATTTAAAATGTTCATGGTATGCTGGAAATTTTTCGTTAGAATAAATAAATTATGGTAGATCCTTTAGAACGTCCTAGCCAGAGATAATTAATTAATAATAGTGGCGTAATTGCACTAGCATAGCTCCAGTGGCTACGCGCTAAAGTATAACTGGTTGGCTTCTATATCGTTCAATGTTACCTGTAGGAAATCCCTATGTGTAATGTTACCTCCGAATCGCACTTCAGCAATATTAGACAGATAAATACGTATAAATGTCTAACTGAAAATGGAAAAAAAGAGAGTTCTATCAAAGCCCATTATGTTCCATTCGTTTTTCTTTTTTTTGAAAATTATGGTGGTCCTGGTAAGTTGAAGGCAAAACAAGACAAAATAGCCTTATAAAAGGTATTCGAAATGCCTATCATGAACTCTAATACGGGCATCAATTCGGCTGCGAAAGTTATTATGTACACGTGTAAAATTTAACATATCCTCGCGAATGCGTTGAGCTGCAACAAAAATTCGATTTTACAGATTGTCGGTGTTTTCCATGTCGGGCGACGATAGTACTATAACCTCTTCAAGTATACCCACAGAAAAAAAGTCAAACGGGTTTAGATCGGGACTACGAACTGGTTATGAAATCCGATTTTCACGTCCAATCCCTTGTGGGAATGTTCGGTTTAAAAATTAATGTAGAACTCGAACACTATGCGCGGGTACTTCGTCATGCGTAAACCATAATTGTTTAATGTGTATCGCTAACGGTACGTCATGCAAATATTCGGGTAAAGTATTTTTGAAAAAAGGTAAATACGTCGTTCTGTGGTCCAAATAGTTCATAGCCTAATAACTCCCCTGCCCAAACATTGACAAATATACGAACTTGCGAAGAGCTTTGCTGTATATCCCGGGGTATTCGTCTTCCCTGTGATAAATACTACGGCAGCTCAAAATACCATCTCTGGTACCGTAAATTTATATATATTGAATTAACATTTTCTACAGCTTATATTGAATATAACCTAGACTTGAAAATGTACATATTAAAGTAAATTATACATCGCTTGTTCATTTGCTCTCATAATATATAATAAATAAATAATATTTATTTATAGAAGTCAGTAGAAGAAACCACTAGCACATCTAGTAGCTCAAGTGACAGTGATAGTTCTGATTCTGACAGTGATGATTCAAGCAGCACATCAACATCTACAACTTCTTCAGATAATAATGGAAATTTAAGTGACAATGAAGTTTTGAGCTTAATTGATCACTGTGTTTCAGGTAGCTTATTTGTTCGTGTAAAAATAGAATTTACTTCTTTTAAGAAGCGATGTCATCGTTACTGAAATGTATTATTTATTTAGGTTTGGAACAGTGCATTCGCAGACTTCCTCAGAACTATAAAGCGCTTTACAGACTTGCTCATTTATACTTTCATTATACTAAAAAAAAAGATCTGAGTAAATGTAGGCAGCTACTTTTAGGTGAATATAAGTGTAAAAGTGGCGTCCTGGTGTCTGGCCTTTTTGCTGAACGAAAAGCTACAAATTTTTTTAACGTAAGTGTATTCAGCAGCATTATCAAACAACTACCCCTAGTTATTCTCATAAAATAGTTAATAGTCTTGCAGTCAATAAAATTTATGACTTATTTATTATTTACTTTTAAGGGTGTATGGCGTATCCCTTCTAGTGAAATAGATAGACCCGGCTCATTGGCGGCACATATGGGTAGATGTGTTTCTCTTTTGCTGCAAGTTCTACATGACACTAATGACCACAAAACGTTGCTAGATTTGTGTTTGCAACTTCATAAAGTACCAGACGCTGATAAGTGGGTTTAGTAAAACTATTTTATATTTTTGTGTTACATTTTTTGTTGTTGTAGAATTTATATTAGACACTCTGAAAGGGAACAATTATCGGAACAAGCTCTAACATTATGCATTCAATGTCTGCGAAAGCAAATTAAAAATATAGACAATATGTCTTCTGCTGCTAAACAAAAAATCTTGTTAGACATATACCGTACATACCAAAAAAGCCAAAAGCATCTGACTCGTAAAGAGAGTATATTTTCTGGAATGCTAGTGGATGTATTTAAGCAGACTCTTAATGAAGCTGTAAGTCAATATATTCATATACATAAACTAATAAATATCTTGTTTCATTAGATTCCAGAGCATACTAATGTAGTAGATTTGGCTGTAAAATACTGCCAACAATATATAACAACAGAAAAATTAAAGAAGCAACAGAATCAAAATCTCGTTCCTAGATCAGTATCGGTTTCCACTACAACTACCGTAAATGCATTATTTTTTGTGATTACTGCGTTATATTACACTATATTTTTTAGCCACCTGTGTTGCCAACACCAACGATAATATCACCACCACCTCCACAGCCACTCAAAAGGCCTGGATTGGGCAGACCACGTGGAAGACCACCAGGTCCTAAAATTCCGGGTCAGGCTAAATCTTCACGAGGCAGAAATCCCCTTCCATCAAATCCTTTGTGGAACAAAGGTAGCTTCGATTCAGCGGCATATGATTATCTCAAGCATTATAAAGAAGAACTGTATAGGCAATACAGTCAAACTTTGACATTAACGCAACAGATGACCCAATTAGGATCATTCCCACCAACAACAGCACCTCTGAACAATCTGTTAACTTCCGTCAACTTATTACAAACTATGCAACAACTAACAGGAATGAATCCTTTACTGCTCAATCAACTCACTCAAACCATGAATCAAGTTAATCCTACTTTATTAAAAAATATGAACCCATCAGTGAACATGAATATGCCGAAAAATTTTTCTGATTTATACAAGGTTCCTACAAGCGTACCAATGACAACCGCAGCATCAAACATTACGTCAGATCACATGCGACAACTTAATAACTTGGCTCAAAGCATAAACTTACCTAACGCGAGCCTTATAAATCCACAAGTTTCATGCACAAGCACAACACAGCCTAAGACAACCTTTACTATTACAAAATCTTCTGCAGGTCTTACAAAAACATCTACAGCAAGTGTCGCAAAAACTGCTATTCCAACATTTAAATATCCCACAGAAATGTCTAAATCCAAAATCAAAGATGTTTCGAAAACTACTAGTAGTTATATATCCAAGGTAAAATACTTTTTAGTATAATCTTTAGTTAGGTATTGTTTTATTTTGCTTAAGAATAGGACTTAATATTTCTTTTTTGTTTTTATTTTAGGACCCTTCACTATTATTGCCCACGAAGGGAAACATTACACAAAAAGAAGCCGAAAAGACTGCAAACATATTAAAAGATCGTCCAAGTATATCAATCACCCCGGTTACCCAAGCTATACCTAGCGTTAACGCAACAAAACCTACAACAACACAACCGAAAACCCTTCAAGAGAAACTTGCAGACAAACAAAAGCAGCAACAAATTATTGATAAATTGTCTCGTTTCACATCTCCACCTAATAAGCCTATTGATAAAAGTGGTTTCGCATCTATATCAAACACCAAAGTATTAGATTTTGGAAGTAAAGTTGAGGACAAACCAACATACCAATCAAACAACAGCAGTACATTTAAGAACTCTTCGTTGTCAAATATTTCTATTCCGTCTTCATTAAATGTATTTCCTTCCTTTTCTAAAGAATCTGGTTACATCAGTCAGGTATGAAAACATAAAAATATTGCTTTTTAATTCTCATTAATTATCTTATAGCCAAAATTGCCAGATGCATCTGTTACTTTAAACAAAAATGACCACGTACTAAGCAAATCTAAAATAACTCAGAATATAGATATACCGCCAAATTTGCCAATGTCGTTAAGTGTCATACGGAAACCAGAAGAAACACGTGATAGAAAATCGTCCCCTGATGACGATGTTATAATAATTGAATGAATAAAATAAGTAGTCGTTTTGTTCTTGTCCGTATATACGTGAAATATCCCTTTTTGCGCTTTCCATTTTTTTTATATAATAATTGAGTACTACTATGTTCAGCATAAGCATGTATGTTTTATCAATGTGCCAATAAATATATAAACAATTGTTTGGTTTAGTTATATATTTATCTTTCTGCATATTTTGCTCAAATTTTCGTCGAACATAATATACTTTACTCAAAAGCAATTAAACAGACCTATACTCATGTAGAGAAACTCAAAGAATATAAGTAGGAATTGAATCATAGCCGCCGGTTGATATCCCGAATCGAAATGCATGATTTGCACGAAAGTACTTCACTTATGATAGTACACGACACACGCAGAACAACAAATACTTACCCTGAAAGGTTAAGTGTGTAGAGGTCTCAGCAAAACTTTTGTAATTATTCCAACAAACGTTCGATTTTATAAGTTGTCCAAAATTCTAATAACTAATACCAATGAAACAATTTATTGTCCAAAGTCGCCACCTATAAATGTTTGCATTGTGTCTTGTGTGTCAAACCTGACGAAAATCTTGCCACACCAATAGATTATAATCTTAAGACTATAATCTTTGGTGCGCTGCTTTTACAAACCCGCACGTGTGTGCAACGGTTGCATACCTACTCGTATTTGCCATCATTGGGAGATAGGTCGAGGAAGTTTTAAATAATGTTAAAATGACAATTAATAAATTCATACATATGCGTATAAATATATTAATTATTAGAGTTCCTCAATTTGCGCCAACAGTCAGCGGCGGGCTCATAAAAGTTTACACATTAAATAGTCAGAAATAAATTATAATATGTACTCAAATACTTACCGTCTTCCGTGAAATCGCAAATTGAATAACGTCTGTTAAATATCTGCAACATATGTTGGTATAAATTGTACAACATTGGTCGTTTTTACGACGTGGGCAATATTTTCAAAGCAATCGTAGAACTACAAAATAGTATTTACGACAGCGTACATGTATACACAACAGATCAAGTTGGAAGTCGCAGTTATACTGAAGGTTGTGTCGAATCTTCGCCACGGCCTATTGGCGGCTCTATTTTAATATCTATTTCAAAAAATGGGTTACACAGTAACGTCTTTTCTGTCTTTTAACAAAGTAATTTAATTAACCAAATATAATAATGCATACAAAGTTATACATTATTATATTTGACATATGACTTGAATTAGTTCGCTTATTTGCCGCGGACCATATCTGCTTCGTTTGTCATGCTAAAGTGCTCCCCGGTACAATCATGTTGTACGCCGCGAACAAATTTGTGTGCGTGTTGCTCGCCGTGCCAATCTACACCAACAGCGGCCACGTGTAAATTTTCGTCAGATAACGCAAATATTTATCGGTGTGGACGTGCCTTTTTAAGCACATTTTTTGAGGAAAAATATTTCAGCATGAAGTTTAGAAAAATTATAGTTTGTATAACACAACGGTATGACCTATGACATAAAAGAACCTCTGTACATGCAAGTGAGCGGTAAGTAGACGACAGAGATGGATGGGATAACTTTTTTGCCAAAGTAGCAAACTGTTTACTAAATATATCTAGATCCAAATAAAAATGAACGCTTCCCTCGCCAACGAACTTGACAAATACAGTCCCAAATTGCAAACAATAATAATAGGCTCATTGGCAAATTATACTAAATTTTTGTCTCCGAATGTACACGAAAAAACGACGGTGCTGCTCAAGGGCTCACTTTAATTATACGGACTATAGTAAAAGGTCTATTTATATCACGGCCGCCTATGTAAGTGACACGCTTGCGTCTATCCGACTCTGCGCAACAATTTTCATGTGATTTTAAAATGACAGAACGGGAATTAGTGGCTCCAGCTTTCCATATGTAACCATTGCACAGAATTTAAACACAACTAGCGTGTATTACTGGTCACATACAAAAAACACCGTAAAGTGGCGCCTTCTATGAAGCAAAAATAATCACTTGAACGAAAGATACCCACGGCCCTTTCTCAAACTCTATTTTATATTTAGGTAGCCGTGTATATCATCCTTACCTACGTGTACAGCGTTGAGCAGATGTGAGAGAAAAAATCTGGCAAATGTGGTTGAAATTAAACATCATTGATGAAGGCTTTTATGGTATTTTGAGTATTCAATAGTACCTATATCGATTTTTGACAGATGTCATATTTTCAATTATGACGTTGTCAACAGAGTTTTCTAAATGGAACACTTACAGCAAATATTAGCCACGAACGCATTGCTTATGGTCGTGAAACTGTATTTCCGTTATAATTTGAGAACGCAGTTCGGGAGACTATTGGATGACAGTCAATGATCGTTGAAAGGAGTATCCGAGGATTGCCTCTCTATCGCCACCTTTTTAAGCTAGATTTTTGCCAAGCTAACCGTGATGATCGGATTAAGAAAAATTCGCTTTTGGCTATCAGATAGAGTAAACCTAGAACACCCTAGACCATTGATTATACATATATAAGTATATAATCAATACCCTAGACGATATGCAGTAAATATTTAGATACCAAATAAAATATAGATTAGGTCAAATAAATATATTATATATTGGAACAATATTAAAAACAAACATCGTTACCAGGTACGTCGCTACTGAAAGTAAAAATAAATCTGTTGTTTCTGCTGTGAATTGTGGTGTTACAATGGCTGCGTTCGAAATACACAAATCGCGCCCCAATGTTTACAACGCGTTTACTAAACATGTTGAGTGTTTCTGAACGCTCATTTCGGGATTTATGATTTTGGTGACAGCTGGGAATTTAAGTATAAGCCACCGGGTGCGCACTTGGGTTTAAATTTGGTCCCATTTCAAATTAGTTAAATCTGTTTTCACAGTTAGCGCCACTT
>JARFOC010000651.1:717249-729149 GCA_031763485.1 Osmoderma eremita
AGAATTTGCAATAAAAATTATAACATTCCATTTAAAATAAGAAAGTTAATGGCGACTTCCGGTCAACCGGAAGTGACACAAAAGTGCAAATAATTTACTTTGAAAGTTCACTATGGCATAGGCCAGTGTACTTATTTTCTGAATTTTTGTGAATATCCTTCCCTAAAATATTTTAATAGGCAACTCAACTTGGGAGACCTGTATATAAACATTGCGCATCCTTGGTATGCAGTACAGCGATGTATTATTCATTCTGTTATACATTTTAAATCAAGGAATTTAATTTATTATTAGCTTTCTGTTCTATTTCAGCAATGCAGTTGTTGTTATAATTGTTTTTAGCAGGAAACAAACAGAAATTTTATCTTAGAACTTATGATCCAATTTTTCACCCTTATTTAAACAGTCAAGCATTATTAGAATAATCGCTTCTTGGATTTTAAAGAGCCCCTTTTAATACGACTTTTAAATTTACATCGTTTGCAATGGACTTTTCGGGAGTTCTTGCCAACCAATAGAAAGCTTAGTTTTCGTATCACGCATTTTTTGTACTCCATATGTTTGGTGAATAAAGTATAGAAACCATATAGTAATCCAAAGGTCTAAACCTTGAGTTAGAGAATTTCAATTTCGTTAGAATTTTATAGTGTTAATTGCGAAGGAAACACATAAAAATTAATTAGTCATTAAGTATGAAGTAGGAACAACCACGGCAGTCCTTCTTAACTAACGCTATTAAAAACGATAAATATTTAAAAAGTTTTGTAATATACCTGTGTGTATTCTTTGATGGGCTTTTAGGTGAGAACTTTTTGTGTATACCTTAGAGCAACCTGAAAATAAAATTGGTTGTCGTACAAAGCAATGTCAATCTTTAGGAAGCACATAAACAACTGTTTTGAAATACAGTAACTATACATATACTTACTACTAGTAATTAAGTACATATGTACATTTTATCAGAACAATATGTGTTACTATTTTACTGGATAGCTGCTTATCTACCCATTATATTTCAAAAGGGATTATAGTTATTGAATGAGGTTTTTTAATGATATATGTAGTGTATCCAATTACAAAAATTAAAACTGAGGGACGGAGAAGTTAAGAGGTTTGCCAACTCATAGATATTGGCAAGTGAAAAAAAGAATAAAAATGAATGTTTTATAACAGGTGACAATAAACATGATTTATTGAGCTTATGAAAATTCAAATAAAAATTCATACCAAACACATACAGTGGTGCGCAAATGCGTGATACCACATAAATATCAGCGAAGTTAATAAAGATATTGGACAAAAATTTATAGGTGAAAATTAGCGACAACGGGCAATCATCGGAAGTCTATTTGAAATACACAGAGTATTACAAAAAGTTCTGACGTACTAAAATTATATATTTTTGAATGGCACACTTTCGACATTTTGAGATTGTCATTGCAAACACGGTTTCAAAAAGCCATAACATTTGGGTCTAAACTGTTTAGTTTGAGGTTTACATATTGACCAAAACCGGTATTTTAAAAAAGTTTGCCTTTCCGGATTTCCAAATTAATTGTTTAACACTGATTATTTTTTGTATTTTCTTCTAAATACAGTACATTACAGATGAAGCTTATTATTATTAATTGGTAAGAAAAACAAATTAAATTGGTCAAAAAAATACACTTAGATTGACTTCAAATGACGACCTCTGGTCCCTAATTTTTACGTGTAGAATTTTATTTTAATATCTTTATTAACTTTGTGGATATTTACGTTGTTACACACATTTGCGCCTCCCGCTGTACATCAATCGTTTGGTGCATTGATAGGCGCTCATTAGATGCATCGCTTAGAAGTAAAGGGGGAAAAATAATTCGTAATAACAAATAACTACCATTTTGGGAAAACATTAAATAAAAGATAACTAAAAAATCATATCTTCCAACCGGACTTGATGTTTAAGTAAACACGAGATGGTGTAACCTTTTTCTAGAATTTTGGGAGTAATTTTATAATACTAAATTATCCATGGTTATCAGATTCTTGTGAGAATATATTACAATTAAATAAGGTACCCACGACAAATAAGGGTCGGCAGGCAATACGCGACAATTTCAGACGTGAACCATTGTTGCAGAAGAGAGCAATGTTATATATAATTATTGTGCTTTTTTGTAACGTTACATATAGGTATTTCCTACAGGTAACGTTAAGCGACATAGTAGGCAACCGGTTATAGGTTAACGCCTCGTTTAATTTGTTAAAAATTTTGAGCATAGTTTTCGCACATGCTATAGGCCTTTAGGATAATTGACTGAAGACATGTCCCTACCCGTCTCAAATTATTATTCTTCTGGTACCACGTTATCATTGCCACCTTTTCATCTTTGTTTTATCTGTTCATAGTTTAAATAAATTTTCTACTTTTCAATGAAATGTATTTAATTTGTCATTGATATATGAATAAAGATAAAAAAAATTATTAAATTAGTAAACAAATATTTGACACAAAGAATTCGTTTACACTGACGACGCGTTAACGTATAACTGGTTGCCTACTGTGTCGCTTAACGTTACCTGTACGAAATACCTATGTGTAAGGTTACAAAAAAAAGCGCCGTATGTATTAGTAGTTTTTATATGCTCTTCCGACAAATAGATAGCGCTCGCGGAAAGTGATAAGTAGATGATTTGAGGACTAATGGAAAAAAATCAGAACCTCATTCGATATTGTGCGTGTATTTCTTAACATAACCGCAAAAATCTACATGTCAGGAATAAGGCCCGCACTTGTTGCTGTCCGAGGCTTATATTTCTTTCCCTACTGGTCTAATTTTTTACAAGGTTTTATTTTATCCCAGGGTATTATGGGGAAAACTTTCCGGAATATTCGCGCACAATTATTATTATTATTATTAAAAGCTATATAGCGTGGGTTACCCCAACAAAAAGCAGCAACACGATATGGAATACCCAGACCCACAATTAGAAACTACATCAAAACCGGTAAAATTGAAAGAAAATTAGGTAGACAATCAATTCCCAGTTATTAACAAGAAAAAGATCTTGTGGGCCGTATTTTAGGCTAGCAGAAGTTGGGTATCCTGTAACCGTCTTTAAATTTGCAGAACCCAATGGAGTACAGCATAAATATAATTCTGATTGTGAATTTGCTGGCCGTAGATGATTTAAATTATTCATAAAAAGACACCCAGAATTAGTGAAACGTAAATCCTAAAATATGTATCCAGCGGAGGCGCAAAAATTAAATAAATTTATTATTGGAGATTATTTTAAGAAGTTACGGGATGTTTTGGATACCATAGACTTAAAGAATAAACCTGAGCCTATCTATAACGTGGATGAGAAGGGCTACATGTTAAGCATTCATCACGAGCAAACAGTGTTAGTACTCAAGTAAACAAAGCAGCAACATCTCGTTGCTCCCGAAATTGTTACCATATTATGATGTGGAAGCTAGTGGAATTTGAAGAGAATTTGCTAGCTGCAACACTTGTCGAGATGGCTCCTAAGGATAGTAGCAGTGCAGTTTACTCAACATTTGTCGAAATTCAAAACCGCAGGGCCTATTCTTTTAGTCTTTGATGGGGCTGCCTCACATCTTGATTACGCAATTGTGGATGAAGCTGGTAAGAAGAACATAACACTTTTATGTCTTCCTAGCAATACAATGCATGAACTTCAACCACTTGATAAATCGGTTTATATATCGGTTGAGGCCCATTGGGATCAAGAAGTATTGACGTTTTGGGGACACCACCCAGACAGCAGGATTACTAAAGCGATGTTTAATCCAATTTTTACAAAAGTTTGGTCTAAATGCATGACAAATGAAAACATTTCTTGCAACGGGGCTATACCCGTAAAACGAATCAGTCATTCCTTTATCATCATTTGCTTCAAGTGAATCAACTGAACCCTCTGAAATTCAACAAGGACCAGGTGGCAACGAAATCACCGATTTAGAAGGCTCCAGTGAAGACGAATTTCCACTAGCTAATATAGAGATAAGATTATCTCTAGCGCGCCGTCTTAATAAGAACTGCCTTTAAATGAAAAGCACACTAAAGATAATCTTCATAAAACTACGTTTAAAGGCTTGATGGTAACGCCGGGCTTAGTAAAAGAAACAAGAGACACTACGAAGAAAGTTCTTCAAATATAAGGCTCTAATAGTAAAGAAGAGTTTATGTGATAATTGCACTCTCAAAAGGACTAGGGAAAATACCAGACTCGTTCTAGAGCAAACCTCGAATGTACTTCAGTCAAACGTGTAGCAGACCATAAGAATAAAATTGGTCACTCAATAGCAGCTCTTACATGCAAATGTACGGCAGTCAAAGATTCTGGAGACTGTCAAAATGCTTCATCATCAAGTGCAAGTACAAGTGACTGGTGTTGTTTATTGCACCAGAAAGTCGCCCAAAAAAATGAGACCATGTAATGTATGCAAAACATGGGCCCATGATGAATACTTAGGCTATACCGTATTAGCCGACGAAGAATACACCTGGAGCGCCTGTGGGAAATAGCAGGCTTTATAACTTTCATGGGTAGAAATACAGCCCGTTTGCACCACCCAAAAATCCTGATTTTTAAATAGCAAATTCCGTTTTTTACTAAAAAGAGTTTATTTTACATTACTAAGTAATTTCTATTAGGAATATTTTTACGGAAATCAAAATTATTTTCCTTTAATCGGGCCTTATTTATCGCAGGTACTTTATAATATCTGTTCTGGTTTGATTTAGTACAATTAAATCAGCCTTCTCAACGCTTATTTTTAGGTCCGTCAAGTCGGCCAGCAAACTTTAGTTTTTTTCAAAATTTAACTAGACCATTGTTTTCTGCTGGTTTTGTGTTGGTTTATGCCCTACAGATATACTTTTGTGCCCCATCCATTCTCGAGATGTTTGTGATTAAAGATGGGCAAGCCAACTTGACGTAGCTACCACACTTTCAAATTTTCAAAATCGGCCATCGTTTTGTGCGCATTTGTGCTGCTACCATTTGGCCGAAAATACATTACTTTTTTTATGTCACCGAAATGAACATTGGATGGTAGATGTACAAGTATTGTCGTTTTTTCAAAGTTATTCTTTGAGATAAAATATATTGAATATTCGTGATATTTGATAATCTATTTTAAAAAAGTATAAAAGTGGGGTTTCATGGATGCGCTGTGCATCGTACGTCGTGCGTCGTAGTTGCAGCGCTGCATTTAAAACGATGTGCTTCCGTTTTTTGTGGGTTCCGTCGTTACAAAAAGTTATCTAAGCTCGGGAATCTTTCTGCTACTACCTATTCCTATAAATTCCCATTAAATATTTTCCAATACGAGTGAAGTATGTATTGGTACAACAATTTATAATATAGCGAAAGTAATTATAATTCTTTCGTTGGATCTGTATATAGCTCTTTAATTAGATGTTCTCCAACACTTCCTGCATTTCTGCGCATATTTATTGGACGTACCCAATACTTGTATAGGGGTTTTGATCTTTCTTTATATAGGCAATTATAATTTTTTCCATATTCTGTATAGGTTACGTTATATTTGTACCCGTGTCGCCTGAAATAAAATAAGAACCATGTCAAACAGCGAAACATATGTGCATCGCTTTTTATATTAGTTTCTTTCCTTTTTTAAACGTCGCAAAAACTTCAACAAAGTTGAATTATATGCAGGGCTGCAAATCTTTTGCCGGTTTCGAAAAATATTTGAAATGAACCAACAACAACTCACGACGGGTCATCGCACGACGCACAGTGGATGCATGGAAACGTATTTTAAAAGTTCGCTTTGATTCCAACATGCAAAATTTCTTTTTTATCGGCCAATGGGTGACAGCACAGAATCCGCTCTCTACGGCAAAAACCATTTCTAACAAGCATAAAGCAAACTCTACCCCCAGTACCACAACCCTCGCATCCAACAATTAAATATCTACAGCACAAATTCGATGGCACTAGAGTGTAACGGGAAAGATACGCAGCTCAAACCTTTCCCGATACAATACGATACGTTGTACTGGGGCGAGTTAGCTCGGGATTACCGAGATTGCTTGGTCGGCCGTACACCGTAGGCGAAATGAATGGATACATATACATACGCCTGGAGTGTTGCTTTTTACTTGATCTGACCGGAATACTTTCTCTTCTGAAATATAATTTACATGAACACTTGTATTTTATTATCTTGTTAAAAAAAGCATTTAAAAATAATAGATACAACGATTTTCATTGTTTTATTTTATTTACTTTTTTATATGAAGTACTTCAATTACACTAATATTAGAAATGCTAATACAATTATCTTTAAACGAATTAGGTCCTACTATTTAATTATAGGAATTTGGATAAAAAGTAAACTTTCAATCTTTAATTTTTTTAAATTTATTACTGCGTTTATATATTAAGTCCAGTTCTACATACATACATTATGTACATATATCACAATAGACCTACCCCATTATAAACTGTGAATAATGTTTCTTTTATTTGCTTGTTTTGGTTCTTAAATTAGAAGGAATATTTTTTAGTGACAAAAAGTTGAGGCACGTGTTCAAGATAAAAAAAGGCACTGTTTACTTCGTTTTTATTGCTGGTTATATAAGATAGTGTGTACAAGTCCTCCATGTTTAGAATATATTTTATAATTATGTGCTATTTTAAACTTTTGCCATTCAAATCATAAATTCCTATATTTTCTCATTATTTTTTTCAATAAAACTTATTTATTTACTTAACTAATTTTATTTTATAATTAAAAAGGCCAAGAGGGATATTTAAAGATCTATGTTAATTTTATAATGAATAAAAATAACAAAACAGGCACTTCAAAAGCCGTGCATTCGACAAAACATACGCACATCTGTGTACATTTAAATTTATCGATGCATTATCTTCCCGAGGCCTCGATCAAAACAGTATGAGTCAAATGTATCGAGGCCTAGTGCGTTAAAGCCTAGATGGCACAAATAGATTTGGAAAATTTAAAAGCGTGTCAAGTTGGATTGCCCAATTTTAATTGCCAATATCCAGATAACAGAAAGAACACAAAATTAGATCTATACGGCACAAATCAGCACAAAACTAGCGCACACGATGGTGTAGTTAAATTTAAAAAAATCGAACGTGTAGTGGCCAACATGACGGACCTCTTACTTTTTAGTATTTAAATTAAACCTTACATTGCAAAGAGATGGCAGGCAGATAATGACTTTTCAGTGAAAAAATGTAGCAGTCTCGAAATAGAAAAGAAATTGAAGATTTATTGACATTATTTTTATTGATTATTCCAAAAAATAATAATAAAGAAGTAATGTAGATCGGTACCTAGAAAATCACAATGATGAATTCTTCTCTTTTCCAGTTCAGGGTTGTTCCGTCTATTATATTTAGTCATTGACGACGTAATTCTAGGCGCTGTAGGTGCAGGCGCTTGCGTGCAACCGGGGGCTGGATATGGAGGTGGCGGCGTGCGCCTGGGTAACGTTCCACCGGGCGAACCGGGCTCTGAACTGGGTGGTGTGAGTGGTGAAACGTACATGAGACGAGACATTGGCGGATAGAGAGCGTTTCCGGGCGCCGGTCCGACTGCGCCACCATTATTGTACTTGTACTGTGGATGGGTATTGTTATTCGCATGATGAATTGACTGTTGCTGTTGGTAGTGTGGCTGCTGGGATTGGGGTTGCTGAGTTTGTGGCGGTTGCGGGGGACTCGTCGGCTGCGGTTGACTGTAGGGCGATGTTGGGGTGCCCATTAGGTGTAGCGTAGGATTGGTCTGCTGCAGTACCTACACCAAAATCAATAGGATTTCAAAGATGGAGTTACTTCGCATATTTAACATGTACATATGTTTAATGACACCATAAAATGGTGTGTTGCCAAATTTTTAACAACCAACTCTCTTAGCTGCAGTGGAGTTAGTAGAGAAAGCGTGTTAAGAAATGGCAAAAATGATTTTTTTGTTATTAGTCTCAAAACATATACTTATTGAGAACAAAACATAATATTATTTTTTCATTTAACATATATTTTATTTTAATGATATTGACTACATTTACGATTTACGTTAATTTTTTATAATACGAGGGATATCCGGATACTGAGGTACGTTTGCGCGACACACCGCCAACGTCGCTCCGATCAAGTTTAAACTTGCACGAATTTTAGGGCCTGTTGTACCAACTATAGTTAACCTTGAGTTCAACTGAACCATGGATCAAAGATGACGCTAGTTCATTGCCGTATCCGTTGTACAAACGCAAGTCAAGGTACAGTTAGTTGACTATAAGTTAACAGCGTTTGGTAGTAATGCAAAGCGTGCATTCACTAGAAAACGCAGGCACATAGTAGAAAAAAATAATAATATCAAGTACTGCCTCTATTTTTAACAGACTTGGTTGAATATTTGGTGCTAATCTTGCAATTGCTTTGGTAACTATGTATGACATGACTACCTGTTGATTTGTCCACACCTAGCAACTTGCAAAAATTATCCGCAAGCAAGAATCCGTACCTATTGTTAAAAGTACCATTTCAGGTATCAACACGTTTCCTAAAATTATAAAATATATATCAATCCTAATTTATTTATTAGTTTTATTATTACCTTTCAGTCTCCGATGAAATATCATCAGAAATTTCATTCATTATGTTATGTGTCTTACAATTGCTTTCGATAACTTAAATCTGTCTATATATCACTCCGTATTTCAAATTGATTGGGCCTTTCTTTGTAAACTTTGCGCTGCATTAGAATTTCAACTACATTTAAAAATCTCGTCTAATATCTCTCCTAACATATTTTAGAAAATCATGCTGGTTGTGTACCTACAATCAAATCGACTTGCGACTTATTCCGTTCGTTACTATGTAGGTATACCTAACGTAATACTTGTAATATGTTCAAGAACCTGTGTGCTTTGGTGTGCTTGTGCGTAGGTGTAACAGCTGAACATTCCTTGAACGACCGAAAACAAGCGTTCAGTTAACGGAGACTTTGACTGGTAGTTTAACCCTGAACAAAGTTGGTACAACGTAATTTATTCGTTGAACTGAGGTTCACGCTGAACTAGCGGTAAACTTGGTTGGTACAACCGGCCCTTAGATGTGCATTTGTACTGCGTAGGTGGCTATTGTCATTTGCACATAGAGTTTTTACCACCGAAAGCGATAATCAACAGCGATATTTAATGTAAAATTCTTGAAAAGTACGCAGAGCCATTCGGCAGAAAAGAAGAGGAAGGTTGACGAAAGGAATCAGGTTGTTGCATGACAATGCAAGATCGCACACCTCAAATCAGACGAAGGCCTGGCTTCAGAAACACAATTGGGAAGTTATTGTCCATCCGCCGCATAGTCCAGACCTGGCTCCTTCGGATTTTCATTTGTTTGGGCCGTTGAAAGCGGATTTGTCGGGTAAAAGGTTTGAAGACGACGACGAAGTTCAAGAGGAAGTACGGCAGTATTTCACAAATTTGCATCGCACCTTTTACGAAGAGGGTTTACAGCAGCTTGTGCCTCGCTGGGCTAAGTGCCTTAACATGGACGGCGATTATGTTGAAAAGTAGCTAACAGTTCACGCTTTTACTTAGTGTATGTTTGATTTCTAAAAATAAAGTAGTCTGTCTGTAATTCACAAATACCTTAGTAATCGGACATCCCTAGTAGTTTCTTATTCAACATGGTGTCTATTCATTCTGAAATGTCACCACTATTAACTGCAATTTCATTTATAACTTCCATTGACACTTTTTTTTACGGCGCAGCCTGGTGTCTGTGACCATTCTGTGGTTTGAATTAATCCACGAATTTATGGAAGGTGTAAAGTCCCAATCTCTTAGATCTCTACCCAGTAGTAAATTAATAGTCATAAAGTTGGAAATGTGTTCAACAGTTATTTCTAAGCTTTGTACATTGTTCTGCACTACTAATTGCTATAATATTAATTATTTTCCTAACTGTTTCGATAGTTTTAGGAACTGATTACTGCTACGAAATATGAGAAGTAAATTGATGGTTGGTCACGCTTGACCAATTTAAATGTAGCGGACCATCTTGATGCTTTAAATCAAAAAATTGAAAGTTTATAGGAGAAGTAATATGTTTTTCTCTGAATGTAAAACAAATTAGAGTAAATAAGTTTATGTAAAATGTTTTAAGAAATGAAATTTTTTGTTGTTTTCATTTAGTCAAGCTAAAGGTGACAAATACGATGTCAAATATCATTCCAGTAGCACTGTTGTTTCATAAACCGAGGGGATAGCAAACCCTCAGTTTCAAAGTAACCATAGGAAAAGTGCTTGAACTCTCGGATAAATTTCAAAACCAAAATATTGCTAGATACTGTGTGCATTGCGGACAAGCTTTGTAGTTTCTATCCTAGACAAATATGCAGGTAATCTATTATTGATTTGTACTGTTTTGAGGCGAGTTTTGTTGCTAAGCTGACATAAACATGTAATTGTTTTTCTACAATTCAGTATGCTTATTGTTTTGCGATTTGCAAAGTTCTATCTAAGTTTACTGGATCAAACTTCAGCGCTTATTTTTAAGTTTAATTGGAAAACGAAAAATTGAATTAATTAACGGCTTGATTTTGAAAGAAAAATGTGGGGCAATCAGCTTTGTAAACGATCGTGTCACTTTTTAAAACCATTCAATATACAAGTAACTAAATTCATAAAACAGAACAAACGTTTTTGGTTAATTGCTCCCAAAATAAAAAAAAATGTTAACAGAAAGGCATTATTATATTGAAGATTAGTCTATTACGGGCAAAGAGAAATATCTTAACATTCAATTTTGCAAATGGTGTCATGAATCAAATTCTAATATTTCAAAATTATTTTGATACTATATAAACTGTAGTTGAAAAGCAATTATATCACGCAACAATGCATACCAGCCTGATTTCCAAGTACGTTCCAAAATTTCAGGATGTAATTCCCATTAATATTTTAAGAAGAAAATGTTCCTATAAACATACTAATGGCTGCAAATGCTTATTTACGAAAAACAACATATCTGTATTGTACGAGGGATGTCCGGTTACTAAGGTACCGCCTACGTCGCTCCGATCAGGTTGAAACTTGCACGCATTTTAGATGTGCATATGTACTGCATAGGTGGCTATTGTCACTGCCTTAGGTTCAGTACAACGTGTGCAGTGACAGTCGCACAAAGTCAGCCGATCATAACATACTTCAAGTTTGAAGTGCGAGGGGTCATTCGTTTCTTTCTGCATGCAAATAATGAAACACCTACCCAAATTCATAAAAAAAATACTGAAGACTTACGGAGAAGGCGGTAGGAGTCGAAAACAAGTTAGTGTTTGGTGTAAACAGTTCAAAAGTAGACGCACAGCTCTGAACGATGATCCCGAAGGCGTGCGAAAAAACAGTCAATAACGAAAACAGATGATAACACTGATTAGCAAGACTTTTTTCCCAGGCACACAAATGGCTGATTTCCATATACTTTTGCATGATGAAATCAATTATGCTTTCAGAATTTTCTTTTGTTATTTCAGTTGTCGGCTAGAGCTCGGTGAATGAACATATACGCTGACGTTGTTAACGTTTGAAAGAGTGTTGCGTTGTGGTGCGTTAAAGCTATTGTAGTGAAACCGCGAACGTTTAATCACCTGTAAAAATGCCAAGGAAATGTGTAAATCACCCGAAATATTTTGGCTGCATTTGCGGCGAATTGACATTTAAATATCAAAAATGGTCCTCTCCTTAAAAAGTGCTATCAGCAGTATTTCAAGTGTAAACTAGATGATGAAGGCGAAAGCTGGGCTCCCCATATTTGCTGTGTTACGTGTGTCAGACTTCTTACAGCGTGGGCAAAAGGCAAACGACATATGCCTTTTGCTATTCCTA
>JARFOC010000651.1:744081-757031 GCA_031763485.1 Osmoderma eremita
TACAAGGCTATATATAGACCGACACTTACGTACGGTTGCGAATCTTGGACATTGACGAACCAAGAAAAAAGCAAGATATTAATATATCTAGGAATGGGAAATGCAGGTCTTAACACGTCAAGACATGTACAAACAATAACCATCATGCTGCTTGATCAGTTCCGAGCTCTAGCCGACAACTGAAATAACGTCAAGACATGTTCTCTTATACTATTTTAGATGGATAAGCGAATATCCTGGAACATTAAAACTAAGGGTGATTGAGAAATTCTGAATACATAACTGATTTCAGCATGCAAAAGTATAGGGGAATCAGGCTTGTGCTTAGGACAAAAATCTTGTTAATTAGTGTTATTTGTCGACAATAATAACTTTTTCCGTTTTAAACTGTACAAATTCATTTGCGTCACAGGTTTGTATATATGTAGATCCTCAATTTGTTCTCAATAGATATGGAATAAAAATAAAAATATTATAAGTACATAAGAGATGATATAAAACAAACAACAACAAACAGAGACTTATTGACAGCGGCATAAAGGACTACTAAATGGCTTTTTCCTTGATAATAATACTTTATTTCCTACAGGCAAAAAAAAGCAAGTACAGGAAATGTATAAATAAGGTATACACGTCCATTATAGCCTTGCTTTTTAAGGATTCGACGAATTGTTCGTGCGTGTACTTTCCTTCCACATTCTTGTAAAACCTTGGTTGCGAGAAAGTTTAGGTGCACTTTTGTGGAGATCCTTTTTGATTTTTCTTACTATCAAACGCACTTCTGCTTCTGTTAACTTTTCAGCAATTTCTTTATAGTTTGATCCCTCTTTATAATGATGTGTTGCTAATTTTCTCAGTTCAACTGTTGTGTTTTTTTCCTTTGCGTGGCATTATTCTTTAACATTCAATAAACTGTATATAACTTAACTCTCAATATCTTAATATAAGTAACGCACTGTAAATACTGACTGAAATATAACACAAGACAATATAAAACGTCAAATAGTGTTCTTTATCTATAGTCCCATCTTTACGCTAGTGGGATCGATCACTATACAAGATTCATTACAAGCTGGTTGCTGATTTGGTCTTAGATAATTTGTAAAACATTGTTTTGTTACATTCCAAACCAAATTATTCGAAATTATTAGGTTCGCTCACCCTAATTGTTTACTGTTAGGATATGATATATTCTTTGCTTAGTCAACTAGCCCGTTAATTAAGGATCGATTGTTTGTGGCTGTGACGAATTTGCTAAAAATCTATTACAGTGATATTAGCGCGAAAGGAGTTAGAGATGGAATCCACCTAATAGAATATTTGATAGATGTCCGAAATAGTGAGAGTGAAGAGGCTATGAGTATTTCAGAAATATATCATCTTTTAATAGAGAATGATATTGAAATGCTTTTCCGGATATTAAAAAAGGAATTAGATTTTTTATGCACGTTGGTCATTAGCTGTAGTGGAGTACCCTCCTTCTCAAAACCGAAAAGGATCAAAGTGAGAACTACAATGGAGAAGAAAAGCGATGACGTCAATTTGTTTTGTTTGGAAACCTACGCAGTGCCGCCAACAGCGTAAAATGATTAAAAGAATGATGTTTTTTTATCATTTTACGCTGTCTAGGTTTCCAAACAAAAGAAATAACCTATTAATTTTCTGCCATTCTGTTATATACATGTGTTTGGATTTTTCTTTATATTGTGTTTATTTTCTATTCCAATAATTTAATTATTTTTAAAACAAAAAAATTGCCTACATATTCGTTACACATTTTGCCGTTGGTGAGACTGTGCAGCGTTCCAAACAAAATTTACGTCACACTTTTCTTCTCCTTTCTTCTGAAAAAAATGAACTGTTTAGCCCTGATGTTCATTGAAAGCGAGGTGCTCGAAGAGATTGAGTTTGAAGGTGTCATTCAAAAGTTTAGGAAAGTACCTCTTGTATCGGTATAGATTTTTTAAGTATGTTTGCATTTGTTCGTAAATTTAAAAAAATAATTGTTCGTTCCTGTTAATATCGATTCTAAATTTCTCTGGAAAGGGCCCCATGCATCCCAGGGCCCCCACTTGTCCTAAGACGGTCCTGTCTTTATCAGAAACTGAATATTAAAGTAACTCCCCTATCGGGAATTTACGCGTTTTTTAGTTCGTCTTTTTTTTTAAGTAAAAGAACGTTATATTTATTTATTGCGCAATATTGTGGTTATACTTTGAAAGAAAGAAATAGTTTTTTTAAATAAATATAGGAATTACATGATACATTACAAAAACGGAATAGTAAAGTTACTGTATATGTAAAATGTGGAGTTTCAAACTTGTGCTTGCCCAAGTGTTATGTAGCGAATGATAGGTGGACCGTCGTTGTTAAGCTATTTCCAAAGTTTTGTTAAATTACTGTACTTATTAAAAGTAGGTACCTTGAAAAATAGTCCATTAGTATAAACCAATAAATATTGTAGCATTAATGGCGTAGTAAAAGGTAAAAGTTCTAACTGTAGCAAGAAAAAAGGAGTAACACGAAAACGATCACATTTTACCCTAGTGGAGTAATAAAACGAAATACTATTCATGGTGGAATAGTAAAAGGAAGTGGACGCCATAGTATTTAGCTTATTTAACTAATTTAAATGTTTCTTATAGTATATTGTATTATATTGCTACATACGTAGAAACGATTGCCCGCGATATCTAATAATTGTATTTAGAACCCAAAAACTTTTGTTGTAAAATTTCACTAAAGATATTACAATGTTATAATAAATATTGCTACTTCTGTTGCGGAAACTCCTATAATAAACAATTACTAAAATGTTTGGGTATCCAGCCAATAATTTGAAAAACAATAAGCTTTGGATTATATTATTTACCGAATACTACAAAATATCTAGGGACTATAAAGGATAGTCGAAGACTGAAAGGTGAAAGATTTGTTTGTATTGAAAAGAATCTGGAATGCCATGATTTCAGACCAACCTGTTTTATTTACTTAAAATCGGTCTCTGTACCAATGCCATCAGGTTTGGACGAACTATATCCCCGTAGATAATAATGAAACAAAAAATTTAACTTTTACTGCTATTTAAGCTGACTTTTGATACATTTTTAGAAAGACTAGATATTGCACTTAAAACTATATACTTTTACAGTTTTTGTTAAGTGTCCGAATTTCACTGAACGCCGGTGTAAGAAGATATTTAATTAAAATCAATATAGATACCTGATTGAAGGTTATGGCATGTCTAATATATCCTTTGAATATAACAGATTTTAAATATTTTGCTTTGTGGTAGTTGCACAATGGGTTTTTAGACTATTTATTATGACTATGCATGTACTCACATATGGAACATCGTGTGTATTTCTAACTTATGTGACCAATCCGAAATATCAGAAGAAAGAGACAGAAAGCCAACATAAATTTTGTTATAGAATAGCTGCTAGCCACTGATGAGAACTTTGCGAGTCGCCTGGCAGTAAATAATGTCGGACGTTAATGGCCAATAAATAATTTGAATTAGTTCCATTTCCATTTTTCATGTGGGGCTCTATAACTTATATATCTCACGTAGATGTTATTAGTCGGCTATCGATATTAAGTCAAGCTTGAGGATTTTCTACATGCACACAATCGATACAAGCATGTATAGTTATTGACTTTATATCTGCGTGTACATGTACGCATTTGTAAATATAATGTAACTTGCAGTAGTGGTAGTGCTACCTTCATTTTATAGCTATCATCTATTTAATTTCAAAAGAAGTAAGTTAACATCATGTCACTATTAAAACTAGAGTTTATTATTACAACGAAGATAGGACTTATTTTATAATCCTCTTAAATATAATTTTGAATTATGAGGTGCTATGGTAAAATTAATAAAAAAATAAAAATAAGAATGTTTAATTAAACAATTAAGTAACTGTTAATTAAGATAATTAAGCAAGGATTTATTTTTTGTTTAATTTCTTGTTTGTCTCATGTATGTTAGTTAAATATGTTCGTGAAATTGTTGATCATAGTAAACGCATATTCTACATTGTGATGGTTACAGTGAAAAATGTAAAATTCAGTCAGTTGCATCGATAATAGTTATACTGGCTAATTTAACCGTTATGTTATTGACATCTGTATCAGTTGGTTTCAGATATACTTAATATGTAGTTGCTCAACTTGTGCCTACAGTGGCCTATAGTTGCAACTATAGTGGAATTTGGTATGGAAATGTTATTTGTGTTAGCAAAACAGAGCTATGAAGAATTTGGTTATGTTTTTAACGAAGAAAGTGCAAATTTTCAAATTGGAATGAAGAAATTACTTTATTGTTAACGATTAATTAAGACAAGCAAAACAACATAATAAAGGTGAAGTCTAATTTCACAGCAAGTTTTCAAAGTATCCTCCTTGTGTTTCAAGGCAATTCTGGGTTTATTCTATCATATGCAGTACGTGTACGGGGTTTCAGTTCGTCCAAATTACGTATTTGCATGTAATTATAAACTTTACTTTTCAGATAACCTCAAAGAAAGCAATGTTCTGGATAGAAAGCAGCTCTTCTTTTGAAGGTACTGCATTCGTGTCAGGTTTTGTGCATAAAGATTTGTAGAGGCTCAATAAATAATGGATTAAAGAAAAGAAAATTTAGTATTTTTTAATGAATAAGTGTAGGATACAACCCGGAAGTTCTGAGTGTTGACCTGACCATTCATTATCTACTATGAAACTGTTAAAATATTAGGATACATTAGAATTTGGTTATGTTTTTAATAAAGTGCAAAATTTCAAAATTTATGTATCTTATAATAGGGACACCAGACAATCTTGGCGCATTTAAGTTCAGATCCCACTAAAGAAAGAACAGTGTCTTTGTCAATGAAGCATCAGTAGAGTAGAGTAGAGGGTTTGTGTTGCGGTTAATGAGGACTGCATCATGTAGAACAAACAACCGCGCATTGGCAAATCCCAGGCAGGCATAAAGCCCTTAACTTTACTGACACCCAAATTATGCTGTCAATACACTAACCGTGAGAAATAAGATAAGTAAAAGCAAGTACTTTTCATTTTTAACATTTTAATTTAGACTATTTCGGATCCATGGGATACTGATCGTAGATTTTGTTGTAACATACAATCATACATAGAAGAAGTGCTGGAGATCGTTTTGATATCATCAGCAAATATTAATATTTCACAATTAACCGTTTCAGGAATATCGTTCACAAATAATAGAAGAAAGCAGCGCGGGTTATAAATTAAAGCATTGAGATACTGATGTCATATATAGATAGATGTATAATGTCAAATATAAAAACCAAAAAAATATAAATAAGTAAATAAAGTAAGCAACACATATATGTATAAGTCAGGACATTGTATGTACATGAGTAACTGAGATTAAGCAAAGCTACAGTTCAGAAATTCCTCTGTATAAAACGCATTACTGAGTAAATGTATTTTGAGTTTTTTTTTGAAAGGTATTGATTGGCATGCTTTTCCAACTCTCCCGCAATTTATTAAGTTCTCGCGTCCCAGAAATCGGTGTTCTTCTGCAAAGTTCGCGTTCGATGGTATGGCACTTTTAGTTGCGATCTACTACGGGTATCGTAACTGTGTGTGTCGCCGTTCTTGGTACAATGCACCTGGTTTTTGTGTACATATCTGGAGACGTTAAATATATATACACTTGGTAGCATAAGTATTCCCTCACTAACAAATGCTTGTTTACAGGACTGTTCCTTTCTCAGGTCACACAAAATCCTTATTGCGCGTTTCTGGAGGAGAAAGACACGGTCAGCTTCCGAAGACACCCCCCAGAACTCTATCCCGTAGGTGGAAGTTTGAAAAGTACGCCATTCTCGCAGCCTGGTGGGTGAACACACTTTTTATATGTAACACACTATAAATCGCGGTACCCAGCTTTCTAGCTAATTCGTTAATATGCACCGACCACGTCAATTACTGTCTATTTGGATGCCAAGCAATCTGACATAGGTAGTACCCACTTTCTTGTTCAGTGTAATCACAGTACGCTGTGTTTTATTGGTATTAAGTTTGAGTTTATTGGAGCTAAACCATGTTTCTGCCTCTTTAGTCACTGTGTGTGCCTTTTCAATAAGTTTGTTCCTTGTATCTTGCTTTATTAGAAACGATGTATCATCAGCATACTGACAGATGTAATCCGCGGAGAAATTAGCGTCGAAATCGTTTACGTAAATAATAAACAATAATGGCCCCAAAATAGAGCGTTGCGGTACACCGCAGCCAGTGGTTACAAGAGCAGATTCATTTCCAGCAACTTCAACATATTGACGCTATTATTAGATTATAGCTATTACCCCGTATTTCCTAATAGAAGAGTTTATCCAACAATAATGCATGGTCCACGGTGTCAACCGCACTGCTTAAATTACAATATGTCAATTGGATGATTGGATAATTTCCTTATTAGGGTTGAAGCAGTTGTTTTTAGGCGCGGCTTGTTATGACGTTTTGAGTGGGCAGTTACTAAGATAGTTCTAATTCGTGCGACGTCGTGCTGTCTCTCTAACAGCACGGAAGCTATACGAAGTTGCACGAAGTACCCTACTATCTTAGTTACTGCCCACCCAAAACGCCATCAAGCCGCCGCTGGTTGTCTTAATGTAATTTATAGTTGTTTAGAAAAGTGTAACCTATATATTATTTTTAATTAAATTAATAAGGGTGCCGAATTGGTGTTATATTAATTATTTGCCATAAGACATTAACATAATTGTAATATATCAAAGAACAATTGGTGCTTTATATGCATAAGCCATTTGTTAAAATTTTCAGTATTACTTTAGTATAATTAAATATAGCTGTAATTAACTGGCTTTTTTTAATCTTTACATACAATGGATATCAATCACGTCGTTAAAGCGTACTTCAAGATTCCGTAGAGATGTAATAATGAGAGGCAATGTACAAATATAAACAAGACAAGTGTGCGTGTAAGTTAATATCTGGACCCGCTCGGTGAGATTCCAGTCACTTTATTTCCTGTTCATCTCTGGTTATCTCATCTTCCAGTAAACACGTTTCATTCATAGCGACCATTCATGGACGACTCGGCGCAGCTTTAACAAGCAGACGTTGAGCAGAAGAAAAAAAGAGAGGAAAGATGTACCGCGTAGTTCTTGCGTTCAGCGTTTGTGGTTGTTCTTCCTGCACATATGACAAAGTTTTTAATTAAACTTTGACCACTTACGCGGTTGTGCCTTGTTAAATTTATGGAGCTCGAATGGTGTTTGGGAAATACTCAAGTATCTTATGTGTTAAGCAACTAACGATTTTTAATTAGCTCAATTAATGTAATAATCTTCTTTTAATTGCGAATTAATAGGCTTTAATGAGCAATTAGCAACGTTATTGTAGGTGCATTCGATCTGTTTTTTTTAATTTATCATTTCTTAATTCTTATAGGCCAGTATTTTCGGGTAATGAAATAGATGTCATCACTATAACTACAACACATATATTCCATAACAGGAAATTGTGAGGTCGGGTAAGATATTAGCATAATTATACTTATACACGATTGCAAATGTAGAGTGTATTGTAATAATCACTGTGCAAGTATACAATTTAGATTACTAGACGTTTTTGTTAATGTCACATTTTTACTGGGAAGGAAGGCACCATTTGGACATTTTGTTGTCTTAAAATGTAGTTAATGACTGATACGTACCTACATGTAGACACGGTGATATAGAAGTATAATTTAATTGACGGTAATAATTTTAAATAAATATGTGGAATATGATTTGTAGTAAAATATTAATCAAAGATTATAGACTAAAGATAGGAAACGTAGCGATTGCGTTATGTATGATCTCCAATGTTAGCTGAATAAGTTTAATGGGGACCAGGGCCTCCTAAATATAATATAGACTTTCCGCTTAGACTAAGCGACCTTGCGTATCTTTAGTTCAAGGCATTATTTTTGTTTTATATAGAGCGCCACTTTACGGGGCTTTTTGTGTGTGACCAGTATATAGGTACGTCTCTTGTGTTTAAATTCTGTTCAACGGTTTTATATGGAAAGCTGGCACCACTAAAGCCTCGTTTTATGTCATTTTGAAAACTCACGAAAATTGTTGACGCGACATATCAGGGAACTATGTTAATTAAATCTGCCATCTCACTTGCATTTAATTACAATAAGTTTAACAATGTCGTCTTCTCCAATTTACCAAGAAATCCTACGTTGTAAATCAAAATTCGTGTAACCCTATAAAAATGCCGAATTGATACCTATACCTATATTTATGTGAATATCTTTAAAATTAATTATTTGCAATTATCACTATTACACGCACAGAAATAGATTGAGAAAATAGCCGTATTTTCTTAAAACGAGAATAATAATGCTTTGCTGTTAGAATTTTTACTCATGTAAGGAATATCCACAAGCTTAGCAAAGAGAATAAGTTGCTTACAGTAATCATTTTAATCCAAAGTTGTGGTGGAAAAATCAACGAAGTAAGCATTCAAAAACAGAAATATTTATTTTTACCATAGTCCAGATGAGGTAACATACAAATAATACAATAAGTAAAATACAATGATGAGAACAAGAAAGAAAGATGGAAGTTACCAGTTTTAGGATAGGTTCGTTTTAATGAATTACATGACAACAGGAAGTCAGTTATTTGAAGACGGCGGCCATATTTTGTTACAACTTTGGACTAAAACAATTTCTTCGTGACACTCTCTCCTATGGATTCTTACCACATTGGTAAAAATGCATAATCAATAGGGGAGTAGAATGCGACATTCGTACAGAAGAAATAATAAGCTACTTTCTTTCACACGGCGACTCCCCTGAATTTAGTACACAAAAGTCTACATACGGCTGATAAATGTGGACAAACAAAAACGGTAAACTAAAAATTGCCTTATTTTTCTAGTCAACGTGTTTAATTAACTATATTTCAATATTATACATAATAAAAATTAAAGAGTGAATTATGTGCGTGAAACGAAACAAAAGTAAATGTTACATTAACTGGCTGCAACAAAAGTTTGCATACGGCTCATACATTTATTAATGTTAATACAGGTTCGTCTTATTTTTGCAGCTACGACCGCAGACAGTCGTGCCGGCATGGAGTTCATAAGTTTTTCAGTTATATCTCTCGAAATTAGTTGCCATTCTTCAGCTAAAGTTTTTAAATCCGTCTTGTTACGAATTGAACAGCATGACAATCTGCGGTCGTAGCTGCAAAAGGACTAACTCAGTATTAACATTAATAAATGTATGAGCCGTGTAGACTTTTGTTGCAGGCAGTTTTAATGTAATATTTACTTATGTTTTGTTTCACGCACATAATGCACTTTTAATAATTTTTATTATGTATAATATTGAAATGTAGTTAATTAAACACGTTCACTAGAGAAATAAGACAATTTTTAGTTTACTGTTTTTGTTTGTCGACATTTGTCAGACGTATGTTGACTTTTGTGGCTAAGTGTATATTTGTTATGGGCAACTTGATTAACCGGGCAGTATTAATATGGACCGATCATTATGAATAATGACCAAGAGGATTGGCCAAATTGATAAATTTATTATTTTGGCCGGCCCATATTAATAATGCCCGATGGCCCGTGGTCCATTTTAAATATCAAGGTTTGAAATAGCTTTAATTTATCACTTGGACCGGGCAGTATGAATACTTCCCTACTTCTAGGCGGACAATATGAACAACCTTCTGCCGATACAATAGATGACGAACCTCAGCCAGAAAATCAGCAACCTACTGTGGACACAATAAATGAAAACCCTCGACCAGACGATCAATAGCCTGCTTCTGCCGATATGATCAATGCAGAGGAAAATCCCGATAATGAAAAGGCTGTATCTTTACTGAACGAAGTATCAAGCAAAATTCGAGAGGCTCGTGACGCAGCTAAAGTATCACTTGAAAAGCAAGCCGAAAAAATGTTGGCGCGTTCAAATGCAAAATTTCCTGTTGCAGAAATAGGCCAAAGCGTTCGAATAAGGGTACCAGATGTAGATCGGGCCAAGACGGATAGTCGTAATATAATTGCTATCATTATTTCTGTGGAAAAAGAAAGCCTTTACAAACTAGGAACTAAACAAGGTATTTTATACCAACTGTACTCCAGAAATGAATTTACTGTGTCTAAAGAAAAGTTCATTTCTATTGACGATGTTCCAAAAGTTGATATAACTCTTCGCGAATGTGCTCGAAAAGACTCTCATTTTGATGGACAAAGCTTCCAACATTTCAATTGTACTGGCGAATGCTCTTCAAAACGTTGTAAATGCAAGAATAAATAATTGTAATCATAATAAAATCCTTGCACAAGGATTACTAACTACTTTAAAAATTAGTTAGTAATCTGGTAAAAATCAACTGAAATATTTGAAATCTTAGAATTGTGCAAGGATTTTATTAAGATTAGAATAATTTATTCTTGCAAGGCGAGCTTTTGTGACATTTTGAATTGTTGTTCGTAAGTAATATACTATGCTGAATTGTCTTTTGTACCTTTCAATAAGAATTATGTAAGTTTAATTTCATATAATAAACATTCATCTGTTTTATTATTTTGCCCAAGATAGGGCAGTCATTATTCATAGTGACCGGGAAAAGTGATTAGTCAAGCAGTTTTACTTACATTGCCCACTTGATACGGGCGTTATGTATACAGACAGGTCATTATTCATAGTGACCGGACTTCTCAAGTTGCCCGTAACATATTCATCTGATCAAACTGAGCATTTGAAAGATAACTAATTTGTTCCGCAATTATTTGTTAAATGTATCCATTAAAATGTTAAATTAAATAGTAAATTGGTTCAGATAAATTTTATAAATTTCATTAATTTTTGAAATCGTAGCGCATTCCAAGTAGTGTCCTTATTGCAAACGACAGTACATATAATAACAAAATAATCGGTGTTATTACTATTGAATATAAAATTGTGGTACGTGAAAGAATGCACGCAAAAGCAGAGATAAATTGCGCCGTCTTGGAATAACAAATTCACGATCGTTCAACGACACCATTTACTTCTTACATATTGGGTTCAGAGCTTCGAACTTATGAAGTTAGGAAGTTCATGTTCGTCGGCACAGCGCCACATGTATTATTCATTCGTTGTGGATGGATTCCTTAGAGAGATGATCTTGCCATTTTCGGTACAAATAACTAATAGCGGAAACATGCCGAGCATACTGAAAAGCTTCGCTTATAGCCACGCTTATTCCTAAGTCGAGTTGCAGTCAACTGAAAAGTAATTTGTAATTTGCGAGTGCGTTATTCGCATTTGTTCCTGAGTTTTGTCAGGTATTTAATATCAAATACCGTTATTTATTCTAATAAGCGCACCGGCGGTTAATCATTTAGGGCATCTATCTTTGCGGCGTTTAAAAGAGGTGCGGTATTTATTAGAGTGCGGCGTTTATTTCGAATCAACCCAAATCCTCACTTCTATTATCTTGCTATACATCTCAAAACAATTATATTAAAACTTAGTTTTGATACAAAACGACTTCGTTTTAGTATCACATACGGAATTTAATCTGAATGTGGTTAACGGGGATTCCCCTACCAACTTTTGACGTTGTTTGTGTGCACTTCCCGTAAAGATGCGGCGTTTATTAGAGTGCGGCGTTTATTTTATTCGGCATTATGTTCTTGCGGCGGCGGTTATTGGAATTGCGTCTCCAATTAGAATAAATACGGTAGATGTTGAGGGGGATCTAGTCGAATGTTGCTAACAGATGTTCACTTATCTATTGGCAATAGTATTTAAACTTAAAAACATATATTTCTAATTCGCATGTAATTGCTATTGTGTTATAAATCATTTCCGGATACCGGTGATGTTGAAGTTGTTATTAAAATATACCCACGGCGTTTTAACCTGATTATTTGAAGTAATAAGTAAAGTTTGTAGAGACAGCGTGTCCACATTGCATGTTCGCGGTGCGCGGAACATTTGCATGTTATTTGGCTTCATTAGTTTGCAAAAAAATGACATGGAACCTGGAAGATAAAGATTATAATTTATGCAATGACCTTCATTATAGCGTTAACGCTGGAAATATATGAATATGTAACTACAAGCTAAAAGTCATTTAAGCAAGTTTCTATGGTGCTACAGAAATTTATGTGCTTTTTAATTACTTATCTACTTTACGTTTGAGCAACTTTATGTGCACATATGTCAATATTACCTGTTTTTAGGCACCACTTGCATTTCTGTAAGCTATATATGCTTTTACTACTACAACGTTATACAGCTTTGGAAAATCGTATATTTACGATTTCATATCAAATAACCTGGAGAAATTTCTCACATAATTTTAGTTTTAACATATAATTATAAACTGTTAATCGCAAGATAAGAATTGATCATATTAGAATGTGTAAAGATATTTATGATTAAATAAATAAAATTAAAATTAGAAGTTGAAGGAATCTGTTAAACATAAATATCTTATAGTGAATCTTACAGGAAAATAAAAACATTCAGGTTTTTTGAAGAAGGAACCGTAGCAGAAATGTTGAAGCTTTGCATGGAAAATTTAATTCTGCGACAAATATATATGCAAAAGAGTTGAGGGATTTCTGAAAGCGCAGATCGATTGACTGAAGCCGTAATGCAGAGGAATGTATTTTTATATCCCTATTCCAACGGTTTTACATCCTTAACAAACTTTAGTAGTTTGTACGTCAAATCCCCGTATGTATGTGTGTACGTATGCGAGACATACGAGGTGTGTAAATTAAGTAATGAGACTGACAACGTAGCGTTTGATATGGCAACACGGGAAGCACAAGACATAGAGGAGCGACAAATGGACATTGAAGTACGCGTTCAGTGCAAGTTTGAACTCGATCAAGTCATTTGGTTGTCCGTTGTCGTTTCTTCCGTGAACCCGGTTTTC
>JARFOC010000651.1:757131-771773 GCA_031763485.1 Osmoderma eremita
ATTTGTCTCACACCACCGTTCATCAAGTTTTGACCAATGAATTGGGAATGAGAAAGATCTGCTCGAAAATGGTTCAACCTTTCGCAGGAACAAAAGGACACCAGGAGAAAAAGGTGCCTTGACTTTTTGGGATTGATTGAAAATAATGAAAAATTTTTGGAACGTGTCATTACTGGTGATGAGAGTTGTGTGTTCGAGTATGTATCGGAAACAAAACGCCAGAGCATGGAATGGTACACTTCAGGCTCTCCAAAGCCCAAGAAAACAAGAATTCTCATTACTTAATTTACACACCTCGTACCTATGGAGAGAAATGCTCTCCATAGGACCATATGTGAAAATACGGACACAAAGACAAATAACGTAATTCTTGCTATAGTTTTCATATCTTTCTAGGCACCCGCAAACTGTCTTTTAACAACTCGTTAATATGAATGCTCCAAGAATATTGTTTAGACTAAGTACAAGCATGCGTTTTTCAATCCACTTCCCCGTCACGTAAGAACCTTTTGAGTTCTCATTCTTTGCATATAAAGTACAATAAATAAGTCATTGCTGTCCAAGTTATAGTAATATTTTTTGTACAAATTATTATTGAGTAGCATCTTGATGCGACTTGATAAAATTATGGTAATTGGACGGCCGTATTTCAAGTCAAATACCTCATTGGCGAGCCTTAAAATAAAGAATTACCCATCAAGAACTTTAACAGGAAACTAAATTTTAATTTAAACTTACCATCGGAGATAAAATAGTCGTAACGTAATCTTTACCATAAAGAATCTACGCAACCCAAGTGTAGAAATCCCTAACACTCCATTAGATCTTATCTCATACATCTCTCATTATAGTCTGCGTCTATGATCTCTCTCCTGGATTTCAACCAGGTAATGTTAGATTTCTCCTCGCCTTGACCTCGGCAGGGTAAAATCGCAACCTGTCCCATCTCATCCATACACGCATCATTGAGGAACATAATTCTTTGAACGCCAAATGGCGAGAGATTCTGGGAATCACGGTACGACGAAAGGCTACTGGAGAAGTGATGTCGTTTCGCAGGAGAAACTGCAACTTTGATGCTGGATCGAGCAGTCTGATTTCCACTGGTGGCTTCGCAGTAGATGGTTTGGTTTTGCTCGGGTATCAGACGTGCTCCAGCTATGGTTTTGAGCATGGCAGTTTTGGAATGGCCAGCGACATAGTAGGAAAGGACTTTACTATTCTTCCAAACATTGAATTCGCTGATGAATTTTTCTTCGGGTTGTCCAAGTACGGCAATAGCTTGACATTCCAATTCTACGGCTTCACCAGCAGCCACCAGGGTTTTGTTTCTGGTCGCTTTGGCACCCACCAATCTCTTCTCAACAGCTTCTACGCCGTTACCTAATACACTGCTCATCATCTTACTGGTGGATTGTATCGCACTGGAATGGGGCCTTGGTCAAGCTAGCTGGGGGTTTATAGTATCCAAAATGCGTTTGTATGTTATTAGCCTGATAGGAGATATTTTCTATTAAGGATTCTTTTTATTTTATATTTTACAAGAATTTGGTATCTTTTGCTTTTATTGGTTTGAAACAGGTATTTTGTACTATAAAGCATCTTTATTTTGCACCTTCCATAAAAACGATCATATTTTACTGTTATTCGCAAATGATAATTTTTAATAACGCATAAATTCCGCTGTTGTGTTGTTTCTTCCGCTGCCTGCGTCGAGTGTGTCATAGACTGCCCATACACTTATCGTGCACATGGTGCATGTAATTAAAGAGAGACTTGTTTTGTTTATTAGAATCCTGTTGAATATATCCTGATTGTGTCTCTTGCTTAGATTCCTCTCAGGAAATTATCTAATACAATTATGGCTTTTATTAAATTATTTACTGGTATACGTTGACGTACAAGATTAGAACAACGTTCATTGGCATGTGGGTAAATACATATTCTTTGTTCCCCAATTTGTTCACGTAACACCTTCTTGTCTCTATATAAACCCCAGTCTTTGCAAAACTGATCAATCGCATTCCGACATCCATCCAAGCACACATGGCAAATTTCCCTTTATTACTATTATCCTCATCGATCCATCCAAAAGTTCCCTACTATCTAAACGCAACGTCTTAAGCAATGATATAAACAACGGTGTAACTCCAGAAGATAACCGAAGCTGTGTGACTGTTTACGCCAAAAGATCTATCATCGAAGCTTTCCCAGGCGACATCGTGGAAGTGACTTGGGGTAGCCCTCAACCATTAGTGCGTTTCTACAACGATGTTTCGTATCTATCAAAGCCGGAGGTCTTCACCAATAAGATTGGCAAATATACCAGCACCAGCATGATCTAGGCTAAGGCGAAATCCCGTTTGGCTGTGCAGAAATCGCAAGTAATCTTATGTAAAGCTTTCAATGGGGGAAAGCTTGCTCACACCGCCATAAAAATATCCGTGTTGCGTGTTGCCAAAACGAGTAATCTCGCCAACAATGCAGTCTTGGCTTACGAGGACTTCACCGTGGATCACCAAGTACCCATGATCACCTACTACGATCCTATGTACTTGGATAATTTTGGGATTACAGTAATTTTGCCTTGCCATACCACCAGTGGAACAAATACAGTTTGGGTACAAGCCAGTGAGGAAGTTACAGTTAATGGCGCCAAGGCCGTCTTAAGCCAAGTGGAGGCGCTGGGTACTGGGATGCTTGGGGACCTTTCGAGAGAAATTTAGAATCAATATTAACAGGAACGAACAACATTAGCAGCGATATAATTTATTTTTGAAAATGTTCAAACAAACGTAAACATACATAAAAAATCTATACCGATAACTTGTTTAGACAAATAAGAGGTACTTGCCTAGACTTTTGAGTAGCAAAATCACGAATGACATCTTCTGTACGGATATGCCCCGTAGTGTGTCTACTGCACCTAATAGGACGCCTCTCCGACTTAATGCGTAGCATTAAAATATAACCCGAGATGTAGTTTCCTCCTCTTCAATACATAGTCTACACAGAGGTTCCTCTCTATAGATTCCCATTCTGTGTGTTTGCTTAGGTTATCGTGTCCAGTAACTAGACATGTCATCACTCCAATCTGCGTTATGACTAGAGACTGCTGCTAAATGTTGTGGTGGCTTCTGTTTGCTCTCCTGCCGCATGGTGCCAGTGCTTGTGGTGCTGGTCAGTCAGCGTCTCAGCCAATGTATCACGCACAGCAGTTTTGATCCCGAGTCTGGTCGAATGAAGGCCATTTTCTTGCTAGCTGGTCCACCTGGTCATTGCCTGCAATTCCTCTGGTACAACTGATATTTAAAGTTCTGGACTGACTAGTCCTCACAAGTTACTTTTAAAAAGCACCTTTGCGGTAATTTAGTGTCCGTATTTTACACCACTACTACAAGAAATTAGGTTGAATTTAAATTACTAATTATTAATGAAATTAACACATCCAGTTTAAATTGAATAATTAAATTACAATAAACGTTACAGGAAATAATAACCAAGCAATTTATTGATGATTCAGTGAGCCGAGATTGTTAATTTCATCGTTTTGAGACTGCTGACATTTGTATTGGTTTATTTCAGGTGGTTGGGTTTTCGGTGTTTCATCTGTGTTCACGTACCTATATATTAAAAGTCATGTCCGTGCAAGCAAAACACATGCATCATCTCATTCAAATACACGACATGTTATCTATTTAATTACAGAATTAATATCCGCAATATAAAACGCGATACACAGGAAATTAATAAAAAAAAGAGGGTCAACTAATTCTCCACGGACCCCCTTGTATGTTTAATTAATTAAAAAAAGAACGTCTCACAATACAAAATTAATTATATGAACGAAACCGAGTTAATTAATCATGGAAGACAACGTTCCTCTATAAATGTACGTGCGTGTATGGGTGAGTATGTCACAACAGCGCGTTAGATGGAAATAAAATTCTGTGATTGAAATTAATTGCGTATACGGGAACGAATGGGGACGTTGTTGATTTCGATTGTGCAACAAAATGAATTATCGTCGCCGCATTACGCCTCCTGCGTATTGTGTTTCAAACAATAGAGTTCAAAATGAGAGGTCATTAAAGAAGAAATTTAAGAAATTTCGGTTGTTGACATTTGCGTGGAAATACAAGAAATTATTTATTAAAAAATGTTGTACAATTGATGAGAGAGATTTAAAGGCATTTACTGTATTATTTAATTTAATATCTGAAAGTCTCATTCGTTATTCATACTTTCGCCGTTTGTCGTATGCTGGTATCATGAACAGATATCTAAAGTGATATTACTGATGAATTGTTGAAGAATACGAATTCTTATGGGTTCCGCGGAATTAATATCAAAACTATGAAATATATTAAATATGAAATTATATAGCCAATCGTACAAATACTAAATTTATCCGTGCTTGATGAGGTTTACCCTTCTTGCCTCAAAATTTCAAATGTAATTCCGGTTTTCAAAAAGGGTGACCCTACCTGTATATTGAATTATAAGCCTATATTTATATTGAGTACTTCTTCTAAAATCTTTGAATCTATTATTTGTTCAAGAATTATTAATTAATTGAACAAATACAAAAATTTTTATCTCCTACACAGTATGGTTTCCAAAAAACTAAATCGACTGAAATGGTCGGTATTGATTTTATACAATACGTATATGATAACCTTGACTCGATTATTCCAGAACATTTGATAGTATTAACCCTCACTTTCTACAGGAAAAACTGTATCGGCTTGCAATACCTCTACAAGGCTGGATAACATCTTTTGTATTGGACTGCAAAATGGAAGTGGTATTGCGGCAGATCGAATCGGAGTTACAGTAGGTTGGTCTCGGTGTGACTCAAGAGTCGGTTCTTGGTCCCTTACTGTTTTTGCTTTATATAAATGATTTGCTGCAGTTTATCTTTATGCTCATGCTGTATTATACGCTGATGATACTACAGTTGCAGTGTCATCAGATCCCGGCGATAATCTAGTGCGAGGAATTTATCGCGTCATTTGTGAATGTGAAAGCTGGTGCAATACAAGTAGGCTGATTCTGAACAATGACAAAACTACATATATACAAATAAATAAATAATGACAAAAATTCATATATCCATTTTAATCGGAGAAGACATGCGGACTTCTCGTTGCCGTTATCAGAGTAGGTGAAATTTCTTGGTGTCATAGTTGACAATAAACCAAATACATCCCATGTGTGTAAACAACTTAATCAAGCATATTTTGCTATTCTCCAGCTAAAATCAGTTTTAGATACTGGCTCGCTGCTTTGTGTATATTACTTGTTGGTATACTCTTCCATCTCCTACAACATCTTGGTATGGGGATTAGGCATACGTTACAAGATTGCATTTATTACACAGAAAGGAATCATGCGCTTGAAGTTCGGATTGGGACCTCGCGATAGCTGTAGACTATTGTTTCCTGTTCACAACCTGTTGACATTGCCGAATATATACATCTACAATCTGATACATGTAAATAGTCACTTATATCTTAGGAACGAGAGCAACTATCGAAATATTCAACGTGATCTTTGTATACCACCCAAACACCTTACATCTCTTTTCTAGAAATCGCCAATGTAGCTATGCCAGATTCTATACGGTTTGCCTTTGCACATAAGAAAGATGAATAATCTGAACGATTTTAAGCGAAATTGTAAGACATTTTTAATTAATAAGTGCTGCTATTCTTACGAGGAGTTTTTATCGTTGTGATGTATTTCTGGATATGTACATATAGATTCCATGCATTTTAATTGCTATATACATGCAAATCGTACTATTTCATATACTAGGTATAGGTAGACTGTATGAATTTTTATTTATTAGTTATTACAAAACATTGAATATTAAGGTATCAAACCTAAATTAACTGAAATTGTGATATACACTATCAGAAAATTAACCTCTCTAAATAGAAGCGAAATATATGTAAATAAAACCACTTTAGTTGTTAATGTAACATATGTACATATACAGGTGGGGATTGTAAAGCAAGCGGCACTCCGGGGCCAGTAATAATTTGGCAAACATCGTTGAATGTTGCTCTGTCTCTTTATAATCGATAATAATTTCATTATTATCACCTCTCGCCTGTCTATTTTTGATTTATTTTAGTTATTTTTAGAAACATGGACTATGAGAGGCAAATTGGAACAGAAATTAAGTGAAATGGAGATGAGATTTCTAAGGAGAATTGAAAATAAAACAAAGATGGACAAAATGAGAAATACGGCATACAGGCAGAACTTGAACGTAAGATTGCTAGAAAATAGAAGAAAGACAATTAAGATGGCTCGGAGACATAAATAGAATGACAGAGACAGAATGGTGAGGCTAGATCATGTAAAAAGAAATCTAGAAGACCTAGAGACAGTGGTTGGAGGAGTGGTGTGGGAAGACTAAGCTTGGCAACGCAAGATTGCGAGAAGTGGAGGGAAGGTTGGAGAAAAATACTGGAAAACTCAATTCCACCACACGCTCTACATACTTATTTCTTGACGTAGGAGTATATTTTATTTGTATATTCTATAAGAGTACGTTTTTATTTCTTTTTGGAGAGTTAGAAGAATACAAACTTTTATTTATTGATAGTTCTGAACATTATTTATTGCTTATTTAGTAAATATTGCACTATCTGTGGGACATTATAGTAAACACACTGTATCGGATCACTCCTCACCGCACAATGAATTGATTAATTTTCGAATTAATCAATCCATTGCGAGATGAGGAGTGATCCGATACAGTGTGTTTCTATTGCGTATTTGTTTAAGACAGATCTGCCCAATTGTTATATTCATTATTCTTTGAAGAGTTGGCAACGTTCTAGCAAAAACATTAAAACTCGCATTCAGTGAGGCTTCATTGTATCTGTGTATGGTGTTCTGTAGTTTAATTTCCATCTTAAAAGTACTTAATTATTATGTGTGTAATTTTTGGCAATTGTCGACCAACTTCTCGTATTGACCGCTTCTTTTTTTGTAATACGTAAACCCATCTATCTTATATAAGCAATATAAACTTGTATTCATGAGAAATGTATTGCTTTAAAATGATCTATCTAAAGATACGACATCCTTTTTTCCGAGGTATAGCCAAGACGGCATGGTTTGCTGTCATAGTTTCAGTTGCGCTCATATAAATTAAAGTATGTATTTTAATACATATTTGCTATTGTAAGGACTGTGGGGCAGCCCAATAAACACACTGTTCGCATTACTCCTCCCGCACAAAGTAGTAATTAATTCGGATCGACACGTGTTTCATTCCCAAAACACGTGTCGTAATTAATACTTTGTGCGGGAGCAGTAATTCGAACAGTGTGTTTATTTGCTGTATTGTCTTTTCATGTCATACACCTGCGAAAAGTCCCTTTAGCTTGAGAGCTCGCGCCATCTGTTAGCTTATTTGGTATACTAATACTGTTATACCGGCTGCAAGCCATCGACCTGGTTATAGGAAATCATGATTTAGGTGGTCGACTACTAGAACTAATAATAAGCGCCTGCATGCACGTTGCACATTACTTGAATCCTATCCATTATCACTTGTTCTAGCAATAGAATCGATGGGAGAAGTTTTGCGGGACGACAATAAACTTTCACTGAAGATCTCTAAATGCAACGTACACTCTTACAACCGTAAACGTAACCCTATAAATTATTGGTTCGTTGTATGATGTTCTACAGCGGTCTGTCTCTTTTAAGGATTTCGGTATTAGTTTTGATTAAAAATTAATAAAAGTTTTAGTAACTACATACTCAATATTACATCATCATCAATTATTTTGTGGACTCGGTTTTATCATTAGAAATCTCAAGTCTGATTAATATTACGATATTAGCTGTATATTTTGGTTATGTACCTTCCAAATTGGAGTACGCGTCATATGGAATCATGTTTACTAAACTTATTCTGATATATTGGAGAAGGTTCAACGAAGTTTTCTAAAATTCTAAATTTTAAACTTAACGGTGTTTATTGAGGTGAAGGTTCCATTAATCATAGATTCACTTGAACTTTCCCGAAATCGTAATGATATTAAATTTCATTAGGTATAACATTTTACACTTTCACTTAGATGTATCTAAATTATTAGATGAGATTACATTTGTTGTGCCGCGCCGATGCTTTTGGCGTACACTGGATTGGCAGTATTGAAAATAGTTTGTTGCAGTAAAAGAGTTAAGTATAAACATACACATTCCCAGAGAAACTGCAAGTGACCAACAACTATATCTAACAGGGTGAACCTTCTGCTTTTTCTTGCGCACATGCGTAAGCAAAGACAGCAGCTCGCATAATTTTTACTTTTGTTAGAATTTTATGTCCATTCCATGCTATTCTGCGTAATTTTTCTGCGTATTCTGCGTAATTTTTCTGCGTATTCTGCGTAAAGCCAGGTCAATTCTGTCCAATTTGTATATTTTTACAACTAAATATAATAATCCACAACTTTTCTCATTTGTATTTAAAAAGTAAAAAATTAAATTTATTTTGTATACCTCGCATCCCAGACTGGACCTGAACGACTACAGAATTTTAAAACCGCAAAAGTAAGCTGAACGCACCTGCCGGCATTGTAACAATAGCGCCAGGTATCCGTTGGAGTGAAATATGGAAATCATTAAATTACAGGTGTCAAATAACAGGTAAAAAGTACGATTAAATAAGATAACCGTAAATCGGGCAATCCAAAGTTGACTTAGATAAATGCGATAGGAGAACCGCACACGATGATTATTGTAATTAATTAAATACAGGTAGATTTCACCATTCATAAATTCTTAAAAGCCAGGTGAATTACAGTAAGAGTTTGTTTGGATGTTTTACAAAGCCAACAATGAATGAGTTAAAGCGATACATAATAGTAGTTATGTATCGCATCACCTGGTGTGCAAAGACAGCGCAAATCCTTCTTACGTGTTTTTCATAAATGATGACGCTTTGAAGTAAAACTTGTTTATTCAAAGTCTTACAACAAAATATCTTCTTCTTGTAGAAAAGATAAAAACATATAGGTATGGGGTTCGCAAATTGACAAAAAAGGTACACGTGGCGATATTGGTATCTGTTTAGGAATATAAGGATATAAGGGTAACTGATTTTGGTTAAAGTTAGTATTTAGTCGATTTCCTGAAAAATATGGTTATTCACCGAACGCTTTTTACATTTTTAGATAGAAACATAACCCTACTTATAGCACATTATACTGGTTATAAGTGGTTGTAGTATGGTGTTTGGTCATAGTTGAACCTGTGATTGAACAGTGCGGAGAAAAAAATGTCGTTGATGAAGGAACCTTTTACCTTTTTGGAATTATTATCATCTGAAGAAGGTAGCAGCAGCGACACTGTTAGTAGTATGCATATCCCTTATGTATTTCCTTCTTAAAGACTTTAAATTCTTTTAATTAATAAATTATAATCCAGCAATAAATTTGTAGGTGGGGACGTTAGGCCGAAAATAGCAAACTTTGTGAAAAGTGTCGATAACTATTCAGAATTGGAATTTCAAGAGCATCTTAGAATACGAAGTATAACATTTCAACATAATTAAAATTTAATTGCCAAGAAAATTAGTACTGCTGGAGAAACAAACGCAATTGTTTTTATCCCAGAGATCATCTGTTTTGTTCTAAAAAAAGTTAGAATCATTATAATTGATTATAATCACCCTGAACGCCTACGTATTATCGTATATTTTGGATACCCTTCACAGTACTTGCATTTGAGATCCTATAATATTATTATATACTATTAATTATTAATACATTAGTATTAATACTTACCTCCATATTTTTTTATATCTGAACACTGTTAACAATCAATCATAACCTCCAATCTCCTTACCACAACTTGCCAGCTTCTTATTCTGGTAACTGCGGTTGCAACAGAAGCTCACCACTCAACAAAAATGCCAGGATGATGTAACAGAATGTAGTCAACGTTTTGCGAACTGGAAATATTATAGCACCTATCTAGTTGTCACAAGAAATGAGGGTGTGTAAGATCTTTCCGCTAGTATTCTGCAATTAGTCACAATAGTTCAACATCCTCAACATTATTTTGTACTATTTTATGAATGATATAAATGCCAATTTTAAAATTATTACATGTCCTACTTTTTTTTAAAGAAATACTTGATTTTGTCTCTTTTTTGTATTAGAACTAAAACAAAAAATAACCTTCAATGAATGAAAGACTATTTCGGCGTATGATGCCTTTATGAAAATTAAATGTGGGTGGGCGAGTGCAGCAAATGTGAACAGATAGGATCAAGACCCAGGAAAGCGAATGAAAATGCGAAAAGAATTACTGCTGCCGAATTAATGGTTCACTTTCGCCTATGCAAAATTTACCCTTGCCCAATATTCCAGTACAGGAAATCTTTTATTACTCCTGGCTGAGGGTGCATGTTTTTCAAATTCACAGTTTCAAAGACAACTTTGGGCACGTTTGCAGGTATCATGAGGGGCAGGCATATAATGCTCCTAACGAAGTATGTAGTTTTCTTTTAGATTATATTTTTAATAAAATTCAGAAACAACTAAATTGCGCATATTATCGGATAGTTGTGCCGGCCACAACCGAGTGTCGGCACAGATAAGAGACTAATAAGAAGACCCAATAAACCTAAAAATAGACAACATCATTCACATTTGCTACTATTACCCATCACACAGTTGATAAGGCCAAAAGTCAGTCCTCAATTTCCAATCCTGAAGACATATCAAGAAACTATTCCAATCGATGAAGCAAAAGTAGTCGACATTAAGGATTTCTGCTGCTATATTATTTCATTGAAAGTTGCTAAAAAACTGAAAAATTATTATTTTATTTTATGGTATATTAATTTCTTAATATGTGTCGTTAAAGTAAAAAGAATAATACCAGATTTTTGTTTTTTTACTTGAGTGAAAAGACGGTATAAGTATCTATGTACTTGCTCAATTTTTTCCTATATTTTTTTTTCGTAAAGCTAAATTCATTTCCTGATAAAAACATATATACAATACCAATTTACAATACTTCGCAATATTAAAAACCGTTTTTTATTAAACAGTTTATTTTGTTTTTCTAAAAATGGCTATTTTGGACATGTATAGTTCATTACTCGCCGATTCAATCATTTTTTGTTAACTTAAAGCGATTGGTAGTGGCCTACTGAAATAAAATCAGAATACAAGTATTGCACGGAACCACAAAATCCATAATCTCCCTTTAATTCACGCACACATTTTATGCATAGATTATAATATGTTGGATGAGTCGTCGGTTTTGTCGGCTTCTACCTAACAGCAATTACCTTAATGAGATCATAATTTACCAGTGAACGACAATGGGGTCCATAACTGCCCCATTACCAAATTACCGCACGCGTGTCTCGCATTAACCCTGTTTAAACACCATCCGCCCCTTATACTCACGTAACTTTTTCGACCCTTCGTAACTGACAATTTCATAAAGTTATATATATATAGGAGGAAAATAGGGGATGGGAGGTGAGTACAAAAGACCGACGCGTGTACATATGATGTATTGCTAAATGGATGTCGGTGTTGTTTAGGTTGTTTGAATTGAGATGTTAGTAACAATATTACTTTTTTTTTTGAAATATCAGTAGAAAAATGTAACGTAAGGTAATGCAGGTGGGCATTAATAAACGACTCAGAAATTGACGTATGAATTTACGTTCAGAATTAACTGCAGTCTTATTGTTGCCTTATCATTGTATCTTATTATACTGGTGATTTAATTTCACGGGTCTAAGAACTGATAAAGTCTAAACTGGGACCTTTTTGATAAAATATCATTTGTATTAGTACGAGGGATGCCTTGTATATGTCGGGAATTTTTTGACAGTATACTTACTTACTCAGAACTTTTTGAAGTACAAACGATATTTGTGTTACTTACAGTGGCGTAAAAAATCATCTTGGCAAAAAAAAATTAGCTCGTGAACATTTCCGTGTCATTATTTTTTACAATTTTCGACGCGGATTATCTCAACAACAGTACATCGATGACCTTAGTTCAGCATTTCGCGATGAAGCACCATCGAAAACTAGTGTATACCGGTGGTACACCGAATTCAATTGTGGCCGTGCTTCACTCACTGACGAATTTCGTAAAGGCCGTCCAAAATCAGTTGTTGTTCCGAAAAACATTGATGCTGTGGGTGAACTGATATTGCAAGACCGGCATGTGACGTATCGTGATATTGAGGTATACTTGGGTATTGGTGGGACCAGCATACATTCAATATTGCGTCAACGTTTGGCCGTAAAAAAAAATTGTTCGCGTTGGATTCCACATAATTTGACAATCGGTCAAAAAAGGGCTCGTATAGAATGGTCCAACGAAATGCTCCAAAAATACGATCACGGTACTTCAAAATATAAAATACAAAATAGGATACGGTGGCTTAAAATAGTAAAAAAATATGTCTATGACATCGTAACAGGTGACGAATCATGGATCTATCCCTTTGAGCCCGAAAGTAAACAGCAGTCGACTGTATGGGTCTTTCAAAAAATTAAATCAAATAAAATTTGCCATTTAACTACTGAAATCATCCTCTGAATAATCTGCATTTGAAGCTTCGCCGACGTTAATAATTAGTGGTGCGTTTACTGTAGTGTCGAAACCTATTTCTTCCGATTATTTTTAAAATTTTTTCTCGGCACTGGAAATACAATTTGCTCGATCATCGGCTGTTACTACATTTATTGCTTTCTCTCACATTCTAAGGCAAGATCATACAGAGATACCTTTCCTACCAATATGCCTATTATAATTTTTTTTTATTATTCCCCAAATTAGTTCAATCAGGTTAAATGTGTAATGGTAGGGAGGTAAACGTAAATGTGACCAGCTTCTTCCGCTAGCCTATCATCTGAGGATTCTTTGGTGGGTTGTTTCAGAAAGTAAAATAAATACAACATAAATTACTTTAAAAACATAATTCTAACGGAGCAATTTGCTTTAGCAACTCTTTTTTTAAAGAATTTTTTTCGAAGAGAATTCTTATTTCAAGGAAAGCAAGAATTTTAAACAAACAATTAAGAAATTTCGAATTAGTAAGTGTTAAAGTATTTGTGTTTCATGCTGCCCTTTATGTATTTGTGCCTTACCAGCTCTATTGTTGCTATTTGCTTGTTAAATATTTATTAATCTTTTAGGTTTATGTTTGCTTATTTACAATTGCCTTGAGCTTATTTTTGCTTTTTGCACTTTGTTTTGACTGATTCTATTGTCTTTGACACTTTTGAATCAAAAACATTATTAAGAATTTATTATTATTATTAAGAAACACAAATAAAATATATATTATGTAATAACAATATTGTAAGAAACTTTTTTCCATTAACTTTGGTATTTTTGACAGATCGCCCACTACCATCTTGCCAAGATCGAGTTATAGTGCCATTGTAGAATATCCAGGTCTTAGCCAAAGTTATACATTTTTCCTTCTCTTAATGTAATATATGTCTGTAGAAAACTGCATTACTATGCATTTCCTGCAATTCACTGCGAGGTTCATCCTTCTTCCATTTAAAACCCAAAGTTTTGAATATGGTGTGCAAGGATCTTTTAGAACCAGAAAATATATTTGGTTCATGTACAATCTCCCACAGTGAATTTAATGTGATGTGCTCATCCAAAATAGTTTGATGTGTTTTATGCAAGTATCGATGAGAGGAATATGAGTTTACTTACGATGCTCATATATTTCGTAAATAGTATTCCTAATTGCCACTTGGATACATCATTAAGCGTAGTGAAATGAGGACGTTTGCGCTTTGGTGAATTTAAAGGTTCGTTTTTCATAACACTGCAAAACAGAAGTAACTGAACATACGTCCAAATTAAAAGCTGCTGCAATACGCTCAAATTTTAAAACTGTAACAAAATATATAGGTCTATTTAGAAAGATGTTTATTTCACCTTCCTGACTGAAGTTAGGGGCCAATTATTACGCTGATTTGCGAAAAACTGTATTAAAGAAGCAACAGGTTCCTTTGCTTGTTTGTCTAATGGTTTCGACATTCTTACAATCGAACCAAATAATTTTGGAAAAACACACAGTTTTTAACAACGATCAAATGGAATACCAAAAACTATCAACACCAAATACAACGTCAAACGACAAATGTCAAGTAAGTGCGTTGATAACTACGTTATCTATGCAAGCGACAACGCTCTGATTGTAGAATCCTATCCAAACGAAATATCACTAGATTTAACATTATTATGCGTTTGCGGAATGTAAAGTTGTGTTGGTATGATTTTAACATTATAGCTGCCCAAAATCAGCTGTTTTGTTGCGAGAACTATATAGCGATGCGTTATATCGTACGAGAATGTTTTCGCCCGCTCTTACAGGTTTTAATCACTTCCTCCACACTCTGCCTAACAATACCTCAACCTATTATAAAAATTCTACAATATTACGTATAGTGCTCTTGATGAGGCAATTTTATTATTTCTTGTTTTTCTTGTAATATGTAAATATCTATTTTTTAATAGAATAAAAATTAATAATATATATATATATATATATATATATATATATATATATATATAGCTTTTAGCAGGCCTTTTAGGCCCAG
>JARFOC010000651.1:775363-812174 GCA_031763485.1 Osmoderma eremita
ACAATAATGTGGGCTTTAAGATGGACGTGTAGAGCCTTAATTTTGTTCTGATCGACAAGTATCTGGACCGGATTAAACTGGATGAAAAACAATAAGAAAGGAAAGATGATATGGAAATAATATCGGGAAATAGAAGATGTTTGCTATGTGTTGTAGTTTCAGCAATATCGCTTACTCATGTATTCATACATATGTACATACCTATGTATGTATACTGCTAATGATTTAAGCGACAAGAAGTAAATATTAATATTGTTGTGAATCATCAATTCTAAACACAGTACTAATTAAAACCTTGCTGAGTGCGTCTGCTTCCCTAAACATCGTCGCCTTTCATCTCCTAATTCGCATAAATTAACATTCCACATATTTGCATACAAAACACGAAAACGCTAATATTTTACAAGTCGCGTGGGCGCCACAGTCTTTCTCATTCGCGAGAAAGGATATAAATATTTAACGAATATGATTTTCGTTCCTTCTTTGTTTGAATTGTTTAAACTTTGCGTCATACATCGTAAAAGTTTCAACGTCGTTACTATTATGGTGTTTGACCATTTAATTACCGACTTTCGTGTGTGGCAATAAACATGTAGATTCCTATCGTTGCAAAGCTGACGAGTTTTTCTGAAAGTTCATTTAAATTTCTATAGTTAATGTTCGGACAGTGATTAGAAAAGAGAAATGATGAAGTAAAACCGTAGATTGGTTTGTTGTAAACAAAAAAACTATCGATTAACGATTAATTGTTGTTTAATTTATACACACCTGTGGATTTGTGTCTTTGTCATTACATCCACTGATTTACGTTACTTTTACCTAAAATTATTTTCGGCTTTACAGAAAGAGAAATCTGTATAAAATATTTAAAAGTATTGCAAAACTATGCTCCACGTGATATACACACATCAAAATAAAATAGGGGACAAGGCTTTATTTGCTAGTAGTTTAGGAACCACATATAACCAAAGATTTGTGATTGTAAAGGTTAATAAAGTTTTCTGCTGGTGTTTCGATAGTTCATGTGACAATAAGGTCTTATGTAAAATTTGTTGATTTGTCATCCCGAGATTTTTGCATTTATTTTGCGATCTATTTTTTCTTGTTTCTTTAGCATTAATTGAAGATGGAGAGACATCACTTACACCGTGATACGCAATTAAAAGCTATTAGAATGATTGGAAGTGGTTTAACTCAAAGGGCGGGCCGTTGCAGAAGCTCTCAACACGTCAAAAAGTGTCATCAATCGTTTGTGGTTGAGATATCAGCAAACCAATAATGTGCGTGAACGTCATACAGGACGCACAAGAGCAACTCGATCAATTTATAACAGATATTTGAGATTTTGTGCATTAAGAAACCGCAACATTAGGCGATTGAATTAGTGATTCGACTTTACGGCACCCATAATGTGTTAATAAGCGATCAAACAGTGAGGAATAGACTCCATGCAGATAGCTTTAATGCGCGTCGTTTTCTGAGAGTTCCAGCTTTGTCCGGAGAAAGATTAGAATGGGCGCTGCAACATTTAAATTGGGATCAACAAAACTAGGCATCTGTTTTGTTTTCTGACGAATCTCGGTTGGGTTTGCAGTCAGACACAAGAAGAACGAGAGTGTAGAGACATCCCTGGAATGCAGAACGATTAGCTACATCGCAAACTGTTCACAGCTTCCAAAGAGGTAGTGTAATGGTATGGGGTGGAATATCGCTTGGTGGAAACACTGACCTCGTTCTCTTGGATCGGCATTTAAACGCCATTGACTATCGGGACGTGATCCTTCAAAACGTTGTGCTACCATATGCTGCAAGAATTGGTGAAAAATTTCAACTCACGCACGACAATGCATACTGCAGGTATCATTCGTGCGTTTATTCAAAACCACGAAATTTGTGATTTGCCATAGCCAGCGCAATCACCTGACTTAAATCCCATAGAACACGTATGGGATTTACTGCAAAGAAGCATACGACGTCAAAATCTAGTCTTTGAAACAAAACAACAATTGTCTCAGTGTCTTGTAAAACAGTGGAATGCCATCGATCAACAAGAGCTAGACCACTTGATTATGAGTAAGCCAAAGAGGTGCAGCAATGTAGTCAACACTCGTGGAGGTCCGACAGGTTACTGACATCGCAATCATTGTCACATATTGTTGATTATTATTCACCTATGTGGAGCAGAAATGCCCTTCCTTGCTTGTCCCCTAGATTATTTTGATGTGTTATTTTTAGAACAAACTAATTGCATATGTCATATTTCACCTTTTCGGCATATTCTCGAAATGTGTGTTTATTCCTTGTATGCATTTCACAATTGGTAATCTATGGGGAAGTATGATGTGTGTGTATGTACAGGCTGTCTGGTTATGGTCGGCCACCGGTTACAACGCGGCAACCGTTCATCTTACTACCTTGGGACAAAAATCTTGATAATCAAGGTGACAAAAAGAATTTCAACAAAAATATTTTTAACTTTCCATAATGACCGCCAGGGGGCGTAACTCCTCAGGTGAATTAAAAAAAACTACATCCTCCCCTTAAGTTCAAAATAAATGTAGGTTACAGTTATTATCAATAAAATACTTTGACGATTTTACTTCACACACTTTTGCAATGATGATTCTTATTTCATAATTGGTTCAAATTAATGTTATTTAAACAGTACACTATACACAACAAGACTTAATGTTTTTCTACTAATTATCTTGTCTTTACTGATCAAAGCTTTTTTTTTGATCTTCAAATTACACCAATCAAATTTTGAATCTTTCGCGGATACGTGTAAGAAACATACCATCGTATACTAGAGCGTGATAATTTCGATTGTACTCTTCTATCATTTATTCTCGACCGTTTATCATCCGAATGTCTGGTTCGTGTTTTTTACTTTGCTTTTTCCTCTTCGTTTGAATGATCATTAAATTTTACAGTATGCACACGTCGATGATTGATTAATCTCGTTCCTGACGTACGGACTTATCGCTTATGTTGCCACCAACATACCAAATAAACGAAAGTATTCTACACGAAATTCCGTTCGATATTTATGTTTCCTTTTGTTGGTTCGTTTTTAGGGTTTTATTTTATTTATTTTTTTACTTCACGGCAACTGATAGGTATACCTGTCAACGAAAACATTTCTATTTGAACCTACAAATGTTAGGAAATTATTAAATTTATTTCATCTTAATTAAGTATTAATAGCAACAAATGATACTATTATTATTTAGTTCTTTTGTGATCATTTTTACCCGAAGCGTAATGGTAGCAACAAAGTCTTGTTAGAACTGTCTTATGTAGACATCTTCTTCTTTTAATGTAGTAATTTCTAGCTATAGATTTCGGTGAAAGTCTAACCTTCTACCTTTACCATGAGTTAGTTATCCGATACCTATTATGCCGTTAGGTGTCTGGGTGGTTCTTTTAACTTTTTTTCAAATTTCTTTAACTAAATTATTGAGACTTGATCTGATAACATGACCGAACCAGCTTACTTGTCTCTACTCTATCTGTACTAGTACTGGTTTTACATCCAGTCTTCTCCTGATATCTTTATTTCTAATTTTATCAATTCTCCTTATCTTTCAATTAGTCTTAGGATTTTCGTTTCTGCAGATGTTATTTTTGACTTAAGGCTCCTGTTAAGTGCGCATGATTCATTTCCGTAAATCGGAATATGCCATAAAAGCGTTTTGTACATCTTAACCTTAATGTTCTTACTAACTTTTCGCCTGTTCAGTAATACAGTTTTCAGAGCACTGGACATTTTTGCTGTTGACGCAATACGGTGATTATGTCCATTTCTATGTTTCTTGTGCAATTTATAATAGATATTTCAAGTTCTGGGTAACATTAATCGGCTGTCCATTTATAAGTGTATTTATAAATTAGGTACTGGTGTTTTGTCACTGTCATAACTTCTGTCCTTTGAGCATCGATTCTCATTCCGAATTCATTCAGATTGTTTTCCAGTTGCTTGTGCCCCTGAATGCGTTGCAGTGCGCTAGATGTTTCTGCAGTTTTACGGAAGGGACATTGTAGCGTGAAGTTACTGAACGAGCTGCAGAAACCTCTCCGTCGTACATTAATGAGGACATAATAGGCCGAAACAGCTGTCTGTGCGTGAGAGTGTCTGTTGGTACACAATCATATGTGTTGGGTGATTCAAAAATTATATTTATTTATTTATTTTTAATATATCTATACGCTTCAATCAACCTTACGTGCCGGATTGGCAGAAATCGTTTGAGATTTAATAATATCGAGTCAAATGGACTGGTACTTTAGCTATCCTTTGGAGGTTACGCATTGAATGCGTTGCTGGGCGTTAGATGTCCCTGAAGTTTTACGAAAGGGACATTCTAGCGTGAAGTTGACGTTACGGCTTAGTAGCCCGAAATGTATATGCCCGAGAGTCTGTGTTGCTACACGATCAGATGTGTTGTGTGATCTAAATAGTATATTTATATATTTTTAATATATTAATGTACTTCAACCAACGTGACAGATATTGGTAGAAATTGTTTGAGAAAGAGTTCAATGAAATTTACGTACCATCTAATATGTTATTTGTTCGCTCAAAGTTAGGTCGAAGATTGCATTAATATTTATTTTTTCTGTATAAAATTTGTTGTTCAGACATACTTCTTATGGCACTGGGAGTGCTCAAGGCTCAGTCTTACCATCCTTACCTTCTCTCTTTATAAATGGTATGTTAAAATTTATAGTGTGAAAGTTTGAACAATTAGCAATTTAGGCAAGCGACTCTATAATTCTTGATGACTCTTAAGATAAATTCTACGCTTAAACAACTAACTAATGATTGGTTTATTTCAAACAAGCTATTTAAAACACACTGAAAATAAAATTATGTTTTTCAGTAAAATTTCTCCAATTCGGTAGTTCCAATATTAAACAAAACAAAGCTATCAATACTTTGGGCATTAGATATACATCCAACTTGAATTGGAAACAGAACATAGATACTATAATTTTGGGCACCAATAAATGTAAACATTAAAAATACATAGATTTAGAAATTCTGAATTTAGATAGCGCTGAAGAAACCAAATCTTAATGGTGTTGCAATCTATGACTGCATAGAAAATTCTTCAAACATATGTATTAATAAATAGAGGAATAAAAGTTTCAATACAGTTAATAGTTAATGAAGTTATGTTGAAATAATTATGATAAATCAATCATGTTATCGTTCTGGAAGGTTAAAGAAAAAAATGCACATAATTAGCAAAATTTAATTAAAGAAACATTTATTAATGACCAATGTATTAAGAATAAGGAATGTATACTTGATGTAGAAATTTAATTATATATCCATGAAAATACGTGCACACATAAACGATCATTTTATAAAGTACTACACATTTACTACTATAATTACATGAGATAAGAGATGGTGCTGTAAGAGTATGTATGGCTTGCTAGTGCCGTTTTATTAATGCCGTCCGCGTACGTGTGCTAATACCGCAGAGTATAACATTCATCGTATATGAGGAAGAGCAAGTAGCGTGGTTACTGTTATATAAGTTCAACGTGGATGTCAGAGGGCAGTGAAGTCTCCACGCATCAGTAGCGCCATAAGCCGAAGACATCACGCAAACCACCTTTATTTCTATTCGCTTCCTCATTATACTAATTCATAACGTTGACGCCGGGTGAGCTGAGGTTCAATATTACACTAGTTGGTATACCTGCATTGTACTTCTACGGCACTCTGCACGTATTACGCCCAATACCGCAATGCTGCTTTGTAATGAATTTTCAGAAATTATTGCTTATCTGTTGCATGGGTGCGTGTTCAACGACTTGTTTCCTTGCTGGAATTGCTTTTCTTCGATCGAATGATACGCGAACGTGTGATTCTCAATTTAAATAAATAATGTATTAGAGATACGTCCAAGTACGGAGTACACGTGTATATAATCTTGGAAAAAGCAATAACGCAAATGATGTATAAATATCGGCAATGTATCAGTACCTCATTCTTGCTTCAATAAGTAATATGTTATGTGTGAAGAATTACAATGTGTCTTTAATATACAGTGTCGGGAATTCCACACACACAAATTGTTTAATAAGTTCGGTATATATGTTTCGGGAGCACGTGGACTCTCATCGTCAACGAAGTACCGAATAATAAAATTATTTGTACGTGCACGTTAATACTAAATATGAAAATCTCTCTCTATCCTTATCCCGAATATTTGAGAAAGGCCGATCTCACTATACTCTATTCACAGAACAGATGGGGTACAAAAAATGCGTCAGCAATGCGTAATACGAAAACTAATTATTGGTTGGTAAAACTACCGAAAAGTCCATTGCAAACCATGTAAATTAAAAAAAAATGGTATTATAAGGCGCCCTTTAAAATTCAAGAAGCGATTATTCGAATGATTGCTATAGACTGTTCAAATAAGGGTGAAAATAGCATCAGAAGTTCTAAGATTAAATTTCTGTTTGTTTCTTGCTAAAAACGAATATAACAAAAACTGGACTATTAAAATAGGACAGAAAGATAATAATAAATCAAATTCATTGATTTAAAATGTATAATACATGGCTGTATTGCAAATCAAGGATGCGCAATGTTTATATATAATCAAACATAACCACAACATAACCTCCTTATTCTTGTGGGGAAAGTGATTTTTTTAATTAGATTTTTTAAAAGTATCAATATACTATATTATATATGTATTTATAATAAATGTACGATGTACAGAACATTGAGTACGCTTTCCGATGTTTTTTTTTAGCGTTGGAATTTTAAACGTGGCTAATCACATATAATACTAACACATTATTACACATTTATTAATAATTTTTCACCTGCTCCATCTTATACTTTATTATTAATATGCTCCACCTTAAAATAAAAATCAGATTGCAATAGAGAGCAAAAACATACAAATAGTCATAATTGGATGGAAATAACTACTTTTCTGTTTTTCAATGTAAAACCGGCTTTGCACGCCCACGATGCATGTTCATCACGTGATCTCTCGCCTTTATGAAAGATATACCGGATGTATTCATTCTTTCTTAGGTAATAAATTTATCAAAGTAGACTGGTCTAAAATTTCTTTTTCCCGATTTAATAAGTTTCTTCCTTTTTTAATGTATACTGTTTCATAGGCATCTAATTACCGCGGGGAATTTACATTCTTTAATAATTTCAAATTTTTCCGAAGTGGTTCTATTTGGTTTCAATCATGTGTTGCGCTACACTTGATTCTTCTAATCTGTTATAAAGGTAATGTGCTATACCTACATGCCTATACGTGAATTGTATGTCGGCAAATTGTTTCTGAAATTGTTGGTGACAATTTTGCCACCACATTCCCCATCCCTCTCATTTGCGTATTCCCGGACGAAACTATACTTTAACAATAAATTTAACTGCGTGAAAACTATTGCTAACCTAAACCTAAAACCGAATATTGCTTACATTTCTACGTGCTTATGTGACTATTTTCCTGCTCACCAACCAAAATTGGCAGTCGATCTACAGTTTCATGCTCAGTAATAATTTCTATTAGCTTGCCATCCCAAAGAATTGTTAATGGCAAATTAGGTTTGAACTCGCTTTTGAGAGACTCTACAACCACTTTTCGATTTTTCACACGGTGTCGACGAATGTAAGATCTATTGACATTAAACTCTGATGGATCACATCCTGCACTTTTCAAAGTAGATGCCACGACCATAGCTGCTTTTCTGTCACTCAATTTAGACATCAAGACTATAAGCTGGTTGGTCTCTGCATTCACTTCAATTAGTGAGACTCATAGTTGAATTGGCCATACAATGTTTTTTTGTTAAAGTTTGACAACTGGTAGCGACCTCTAAATCTTGTCCAAAAATAAAGAGAAAATTCTGTTTCATGTTTTGATGTATAGAATCGTATGACAGAGTGACGCGGCAATAATTCAAAAGTCAAAAAATAAGGACTACCTTACACTGTATATTTAATATGGAAGTTAGTGTTGAGTCATAACTAAAGATGATTTATGAGAGGCAGTGTATTATATGATGTATTATATCTATACACACATGTATAGCTTACGCATCTACTAAATTAACTGAAAATTAATTACGACTTCCGGTTGAGCGTTTAACCTAATTTGGTCACCACGTAGTAACTTACTGAGTTCGGTATACTTGCCAGCAATCTCTTGCGAAACAAAAAGTCGAATATATTCTATCGGCCGTTAATTGCTTAATACACGTTACCGGATTCCCGGCATACCGATTTCTTGGCGTTGAACCTTATTCACCGTAACAAACTGTTAATGGTCGGAAAAATTGACAACGACCGGCGGTGCAACGTACGTGCGCTTACGAATTCTATGGCAATTCATATGTACCGGTACTTTAAACAGATCGCATTATTCACAGGTTATGTTGTGTTGGAAGCCGTGTAATGTCGATGAGAGTAAAAAAAAGTGCACGTTGCGAATGCGACCTAAACATTCGTATGTTGTAAATGTGCGCGCACGTATCAATTGAATGTAAGGAATAATCGTGTAAATACATATTGTAGATACGTCCGCCGAATACCATGATTCTTAGGCAGGTAATGCGTTTATACGACTCAATGCCGAGCTTCCATAAATAGCAATCGGATTGTATGTTAAAATATTGTTTTAAATGTTTTCCGGCTAATTTTTATTGCTTTATTGGTATATATTTGTAGTTTTTTCAAATAACTTTTTCGGATATCATGTTATGTAACATCATGTTTTGACGTTTCATGGTATAGTTTTTAAATTTGTCGCCATGCCAGTGATCACGTGACATGCCAAAATATTTTCGAGTTATTATTACTACATTAGACATGCTGGATCGATCACCTGAATTTCTTTTTACATCTTAATAAGAAAAGAATATCCCATATGTTGCGAACTTCATGCCGGTCTGTATATTTCATTAAATATTACAAGTTTCGAAACAACAATAATAATAATAAGTCCCCCCTTTTAACAAGCCTCAAGGCTCTTAGGGAAAGGCAGGCAGGGGTTGGTCTGCCACGGTTATTAGCCTTTTCGGTACACTAGGACTGTAACGTGGCAAGCGCTACGAGCCGACCGCTATTACCCCAGAATTTGACTTCCAGGTACTCATTTTTACAGCTTGAGTCGAACCGTGGCCGAAAAAACGCTATCGATGTTATTGGCACGGCCGGGAATCGAACCCGGGACCTTCCAAATTTAGTAGTCTAGTAACCAACCCACTAGACCACTACGGCTACGGGCAATAAAAATGCTAATAAAAAATAAGAAAACGCAAAGAGAGTAGATCCAGCCAAAGAATATAAATTAAATCTGAACATATTTGTTTTAATTTCTTGTTATTTACTGTTTGTGTTAGTTTTTAGGATTCTTTCATTACTTTTTAATTTTAATTGTAATCCGGAATTTCATTTTTATTTAAAGCTCTTCCTCATAAACGGGCCTTTTACAACTTTTTCAAACATAATTACATTATTGTCCGAACAATTTTTTAATATGTGTACTTGGAATTTTTCCGAAAGCAGTCTGACTTAACATTTTCTTATTCACAAATCCACTTCCCAAAGTGTACTATCCTTGTTTCCAAAGATATATTTCTTGGTGTTAATGACCCAAATGAGATAATTATAAATAAATGTTTACCAGAAAGTCCGACTTATGGATGATGGAGACCAAAGTTAGACTCCAATAAGTAAAGTGCATAATTCGTAAGCATAAAGCGTCTTAGATTTTTGTATACTTATTAGTATTTTTTAAATCAAGGTGTAAACCTTATCTCCCATTTTGTTTTGTTAATATGACTGATATACAATAGATAATTCGTATTTCTATATCCTTGCAACAAACATAACTACTCTGTGACTGTTTGGAAGATGACCATGCCGTATATATTTAAGTTGTCATTTTTACTGCTTGTATCAATTCTTTTTTTCAATAAAAATATATCAGTGTATCGATTTATTAATCTTTTTTTTGTCAAAAAACAATAATAGATAGAATTCTATCGCTGTAACTGATATGTTCAAACAAAACCACACATGTCATTTGCATTCCCGCAAAACAATACATACCCATTTGTTTTTTTAATTTCTTTTCAGCAGGCTATTTTTTCCGTAAACATGACAGTATTAAATATGTCATTCGATACACTACTTGTAATGTAAGTTGCACAATCGTAATTGCAATGCTCTTGAATATACAGTTTTTCGCGTTTTTCTCAAAATTATATTATGTGGACATGTCCGATTTTGCATGAACGCCCCTCAATTATTATCATAATTACTGCATCAGACAGGCCAGTGATCTTGCAATGTCTTCTCATCCTATGAGAAGGCACTGCCGTACAACTGCTGCACTGCTGTACAACTCACTATCTTCGACTTTACGTGAACTTCCGCTTTGTCGAAAGGGGTGTCTGCTGATGGGAGGGTGTTGATGTATTGCCCCGACCAACAAAGGTTTTTGTTGGTCGGGTCAAATTATTATTATTAACTTTATATTTTGTCGTCTATCACTGGATTTGTTACATTTATTGTCCTCTTAATGGATTGAATTATTTCTTGGACGTAAATACATTATTTAGTAATAATATTATTAAACCTTAAATTGGCTGAGGAATTATGTTTAAATGAACATATCTAATGAGCAATGAAGTTATTACACCAACCAATTAAATCGTAATACTATATGTAGAATAAAATACAAAAGAAAAATGGAGTAAGGCTAAGTAGACATAATACTAATGGTAATGGAATTTCAAGCTGGTAGTAGATGATAGTCACCTCAATTGCAAATTGTTAGAGTTCTTTCGTGCCTATTTATACTTTTATACATATTTACTTTTTCTTTTCCTGTTTTCACTACATATTTTAGGTACACTAAGATATTTAGATTATGCCTTATACAGAATATTAGGAATATTACACAAGATAATACATTAGTAAAGATGTGTTAGTAAGAATGTGTACATACATACATGCGTATACTCGTACATTAGTTTAATAGTAAGTTTGCGTTTAATATGCATTACGTTGCATTTCATGTTTTATATAGGTCACATAAGAAGAGAAACAACATGATTAGACGAGTACGCGAGATATTAATTTATGATTATAATTAATTAAGTAAAGCTATATCTTGATTTCCTCGTAGTTTTGTTTCAATTAGAGCGTCGACTTATGCAGAAAGATAAGACGTAGTCGCGAATCGATTGACTATTAATGTGCTGTAGTGTGTGTGCGTATGTAAGTGTGTGTTTCTTGTATTTATGTATCTGTGTATCTATGTGTATATGTATTGGCAAGTAATCGGAAAAACTTGTAATTCAAACGATTTACGTATCAGGTGGGCAGTGCGATCGATATACACGTTTTATTTAATCGGATGGGGAAATCGGACAGTGTTTAATTGGAATTTATTGGCAGCAGTGTCGTCATCTTCGACTTCTATTCGAATACTGAATTCTATTCGTCCACAAACTATTCTATCGCGTAGTAGAAAAGCAATTCCTTAATTACCGAATGAAGATAATAATCTTCCACGCCCTAGACAACGTCTTAAAATTGGAAAAAATAATTATATTCATAAGAGAAGTAAAACATTCTACGCTTCTTTAGTAAATACACATAAGAGAATTTAAGATTTTAAATTAATCACACCCAAAAAAATCGAATTAATTTTATAAAGTATTTTAGTACGAAAGCAATAAAATTAGCAAAAATTACGATCCACTTCATACGGAATTATTTACTTTCTTTTGTTTTGAATTATATTTTCAGCAGAATGCTCCCAGGTTGATAGACGTATATACCGTATTCATTCTAATAGGTGCCGTGGCATTTAGGGCATCTATCTTTTCGGCGTTTACAAGAAGTGCGGCACTCTAGTGCGGTGTTTATTTCGAATCAAACCAAATCCTCATTTTTATTCTTTATTCTTGCTGTCCATCTTCGAACAATTGTATTGCAACTTGGTTTTGGTACAAAACGACATCGTTTTGGTACCTCATATGCAATTCAATCTGAATGTGATACACGGGAATTCGTTTCGCCGTATGCGGCTCATCAGTGCACCTTTGTGAAGGTGGAGGCAATATCTATACTCACCTGTATATAAGAGAGATATGACAACGCAGAGATGGGAGATTTTATATTTCCTAATTTGCCTCTTCATGACTTTAATTTAAACTATTTCTGTTGCTGTTCCATCTGCGATTACTTTATGTATAAGTGACTATGTTAACAGTTCGATGTCACATTTTTTAACGTTTAAAATACATATGAATTTCAATTAACCAGCTTGAAAAACTAAATTTCATTAGACTAAAACAGTGCTTAACGATGTTGGTTTTTACGGCAGTTGTTATAGCAGCAAATTAGAAAAATAAATGTCTGTATTCAAAGTACTGTGTTCAACATCTATGGTAAAAGCAATAACACAAAATTATGGCGCTTATTAATTATTTAGTTGCTCGAAATAATCGCACCTTAACCACTTCGCCGGATTTAACAAGAATGGTATAACATTTTGATATTGAAATTTTGGCTAAGAATCTATCATAGTTATGAATGTAACATGTAATCTTGGTACAATGAATGGTACAATAAAAACATAAAAACAGAATGCACTTTGGAAATACATACGTTTATTGGCATTCGAAGTAGTCGCCACCAGACACAACACAGTTTTGACAACGTTCGAATAGCTTTTAGAAATTGTGGGAAAAGTCGTGTTTTGGAACCGTTTTCATTATAGCTGCTACATGGTCCTGAATTTTCTTAACGTCCGCAAGGTCCCCTTAAGACTAGAGAAAGGCTAGGGAACAAAAAGGGTCAGTAGGAGCAAGATCTGGAGAGTAGGTTTGATGTCACGCAGTGACAATAATTGGTTGCTCGTATGCGGTGGTGCATTGTCGTGCAGTAACAACCAATTTCCGGTCTCCATCATTTGTGGCATAATGCAAGGAATGCGGTGCAACAAACTTTTGAGAATCTCTACGTAAAATGCTTCAATCACCGTTCAGCTAGCAGGGACGAATTCCTGATGGATGATTCCCTCTTTGTCGAAAAATTGTTGCAGCTCTTTATTGCCGCGGGAAGAAGGTGGCCGCCAATCCATTGATTGTGTCTTCGTTTGGGGTCGTACTGGTAACACCAAGATTCGTCCCTTGTGACAATGAAAGGACGGATACCGGTCACACATGTCGATGAAATCGCTACTGGGTTCAAAATGTCTTGTTTTTTACGCGTCCGTTAGGATGTACGGCACAACTCGTGAACAAATCTTGCGTTTACCAAAAAATCTTCATGGATAATGGCTCCCACTGTGTATTTGCTAACACCTACTTCTGCTATTAATCGCAAAGTCAATCGCCGATCTTTTGCTACCAACACTCGCACACGTCCAATGTTTTCCCTTGTTCTGCTTGTGAATGGTGGTCCCGAACACAGTTCGTCCTTCACCGATTCCTTGCCAGCGCGAAAATGCCCAAACCATTGGTATGCACATTTTCTACTCACAGCATCCTGCCCGTGAACTTTCACCAGCATTTAATGATGTTACATCGTTGTTTTACCTAATTTGAAGCAGATCTTAATGGTTTTTCGGCGCACACTGCTCGGAAAACTCTCTTGAAATTAATGCATTAGTATTGATTTAGCAGCATCGCGCAATCCCCGATAGAGTACAGGTCCAGACATGCCCATGCGTGCCTACGCATGCGAACAACCTAGTTTCAAACATTTAATATCGATATATTGAACCATTCACTGAATTTTATAGACAAACTTCGTATTACTCTTTACATAATCATTTCCGTAAAGGGTATCCCTTGTAATCACCACAGGGGATAATTTTCACTTCATAAGAAAGTTTGAAAAGGAGCGTAATTTCGTTAAAATTTTCTAATATTTGGCAATACAATAGGTACTTTCGAAAAAAGATATCATGATGTATGACAATGTATCAATCTGTTTTAAACAGTTAAATACATACAGGTACAACATTTTTTTTTCTATAAGACAAGGCAGGTGTAGGTTGCTGAAAAGCTTTGAAGACCAACCACGTAGATGATGTGCAGCGCGAATGAGGATTCAGAAACCTGAATATTGGCACCTTTTCGCTTTATTTAAAGTTTTGAGTCATTTTCGGAGATTTGCTGATATGTATTCAAAAATTTGCAAAAACAAATGCAGCATATCCGGAAAATAACAAATTTCGAATGCATTATAGTTTTTAACCGAAAGAAAGCAAACTTTGCCAATCTATTTTCGATTGGCGAATGTTATTTGATGGTAATCTTTGAGTGCTAACTACTTACAGTAGGTGTAAGAAGTGAGCCGATTATTTGATCAAAGTTCAAGAGAGTTCACAGAGACATCAACAGAGGTCTATATCGCAGGCAGCTTTTATTTGCTAAATCATCAGAAGTTGAATAAACAGCTATGGTATTTTGATACATATAACATGACCATGCACAGTTAATTAGAGCACTAATGCAATAAGAGAAATAATTTCTTATACTGGAAGTGAATGTTAATTAAAACGCAAAAACATGATAAATATCAACAATAATAAATATTTAAAATCTTAATTTAGACGTGTATACTTGTACATCTTCCTTATACAGGTACTTAATTATCTCTACCTCTAACAAATATAGTTTGCACCCAGCATCTAATGTTTAATAAATTTTATTAAACTCATGTTTGGCATATGAATTATATAAAGCTGAGAAAGTTAATGACGTTTCAGTTGTTGAAATGCCTAAGATAAAAAAGCATTTGCTAATTACTTGTATCTTCATTTGGACTTCTAATTATTTTTAGGCCATAAATGTAATGTGATACTAAGAAAAGACAATCTTTTTAGTTAAATGAGGTTTACTGAGGTAATGATATTAGTTTGATGGCTCTAATGTAAGAAAATAAACGGCATGCCTATATGTTTATGTGTCAAAGGAAGGAGATTATTTTTTATCTATAGAAATAATATTTCTTTCTTTAACACACTTATTGATATGCAATTCGAAGTTCTACTTATGAACTTTCTGCGATTACGTATTCCTTATATGAAAAATATGTCATTGCTTTTCAGTAAAATAATTTTTTTTAATTATTGGGGCATCTTACCCGATGCCAAATCGTGCCATGTAGGAGCAGTTCTAAAGGTATCATAGAGATGGTGCACGAAAGTTACAAACTGCAAGTTAGTATCACAACACATTAATACAGATGGCCTTGATTTTGTAGCCATTTAAATATTCTTTTGGCTTATTTGAATTGTAATTAAGGTAAAACTGGTCACCCTCCATGTCTAAATTTTCGTACAGACATGGAGGGTCTAAGTCAAATCTATAGTTATTTATTAACAATTAATAGCCCCCAAAATATTGGTGGGACAACTACAACTGCGCCAACTTAATAACAACAGCATTGGATTGTCACAGGTGAGACTCTTACATTACATAACTGCTTTCATCTTTATAAAATAGGTCAGAAATATTACATCAACTTTCATAAGTACTCCCTAATTGTTAAATATAAATACTTCATTTAAAACATATTATTAAGTATAGGTATTATAGGTTGCTTTTCATTAATATTCACATAATCCAGATTGATTAATAATGTCCAGTCTGTATATATTGTTTTTGAATTTACCGCCATCACAATTCTTCTAGTCGTGTCGGTGTTTCTATTTTTGAGAGGTTGGCATTGATGACGTATTGCTAGTGATTCTCGTTTTGTAGCACATATCAATATGGCGATTTCTGTCGTGACTATATCAAAGATGTTACTTTTATGAATGAACATGTATAGAATTCTCCGTAATAGTCGCTTTTAAATGTGTTTGTATGCTGTAATGTCAGTTTGTGTTATGCCATTCAACATTTTAATGTGTCAACGTAAATATATTGTCCATATTTTAACACGTTAAAGAACAATTTAAATCACGACATGTAAGTAATAGTTCAGCATAATTTTATTTAACTTTTGTCCTATCATCAAACACATATTTTGTAGTTTGTACTCCTGAAGAAGGTTTAAATAAAAAACGGAAAGCTCGAGTAAGACAATAAACTTGTGTTTTGATTGAACTGGCTACAGTCCCAACAAATTTCATTTTCGTATTCAATTTTAAGCTTGGATTTGTCCAATAAACTGGGGTGAGATGCCAAATACTACAGGGATAAGATGTCTAGTTAGAAGAAAACTCATACAAGCTTGGTAGTTGTTTAATCTAGGTAACTATATCGGTGTATTTTGTTTATATAGTGCCTAAAATGCTGAGAAAATATACTAGAACAAGCAAGGGCAGTGAACAGAAGACGAATTGAAGTCCGCTTTTGAATTGCTGCAGGAAGGAAGTAGTAGTGCAAATTCATATCAAAATCAAACATAAATTTAACCCTGAGAGTAAGATCCTCGGTTATGAATGGTTCAATTCATTTATGAAACGAAACCCTTAACTGGTCCGTAGTGCTCAGGAACGATAAATTGCTCGGTCCCTAGGAATGAATCATGTAGAAGTCAGTGCATACTTTGACTTGTTTTCAGAAACACTGAAAAAATATCATTTTGATGAAGAAAATGGACGAGACCGGTTTGCAATTAAATAGCAAACTCACAAGGGTAATGGCTACCAAGAGAGCACGCGATGTTCATAACATATTTCTACTTCCTTCCACCATACGCTACTTTGAGTGACAAAAAAAACAGAATTTGATGACACATGCCTCCAAGATCAGTAATTAAAATATCTTCGAGTCAGCTTACATAAAAAGCTCTATATTTTTGTCGTCGATTTCTTGCCACGAAAGGGATTCAGTCCAGTACTGCGTATGGTTGATGACCACGCGTTAATGTGCTGGACTTTCTAACTGAGAATGACATTAAACTGCTCTTTTTGCTCAATAACACCACACACTGGTGCAGCCCTTTGACAGTCTCTTAAAATAAATTGAAACCAGAATTGTGCGACCTTCAATTTGGTGAATTCTGCAAACCAAAAAACGCTATATCAGGTTTCGAAGTATACGGGTCGCACTAAAATTTCGGGCTATGCTTTTTCAGTGTCGGATAATCAGATGGAACAACAAAGTGACAATGCTTCACAGATCGTTGAATTGAATCCTCAAAGAGATTTGTTCGGGAGTTACCTAGCACCTCGCACGTCCAAGCTTAATATGCTTTAAAGCAATTTCACCCATTGCTATGATACCAAGTCCTACTAAACCAAAGGTTAACACGTACTAATCGTAACATTGCCGGAAGTATGACTAAAGATTTAGAATGAAAAATTGGAGAAGCAATATCGACTAATACCGTGTCACATCATAGCTCCGGAGATGTTTCTAGTGATAGTGATGCCTATTGCTCAGCGTGAAATCCTGATTACCAAGATAAAAAAGGTCTCAAAGTTGACAGGATATGTTGCTTATCTGTAAGAATTGGCTACACGAAATATATGAACAATATGAAAAACTTCCACAAAAACTAAATTTTTTTTGTTATATTTGGCATCTTTACTATTGTAATCGTTTAATTTCTGTTTATACAAAGTAAAATGCTACAGAATATTTGTTCTTTACAGAATTTTTGATGTTCAATGTGTACTAAGCACTTGTGCAAAAAAAATTGCATAAAATATTGCAGTTCATCATCTTGGGGCAAAAAGGAAAATATATGGTATCTTCCCCCGAATTACCTTAAATGTTACAGAAACACCCCGTAATATATATATGTATAGACTATCAGATCCGAGGAAATAGATCTGTACTTTCTACATGATAAACAGGGTACCTATTAAAATTAGTTTTAGAAGTTTCCTGCAGGCATTCGAAATTAATGTAAATTTCAAAAGTTCGTGTACATATCAAGTTTACTGAAAACGCGTACGATCGTATTGAATTTATGTACCTATGCATGCAATATTACTCCGGCTGTATGTAATTCCTATTCGTTCGTTGAAATAACGCAAGTTTATTAATAATTAAACTTTCCATCAGATAATTCAAAGGATAGTCTTGTCATAACCTCTTCGCCGTATGAGTTTGTTCTTCAGTTAATAGATGCAAATATTATACATTCAGGTCAAAATTAAGAATTGTATTGAACGGACAGCAACAGAGAATTTGTCACATGCCGTATACATATTTGTCATTGTAAATTTCCGCGTTGTCATTGTTTGTCACTTTCGACTTGAATTTCTAATTCAGACCCGAAGCCGTGTGGCTTATCTTGCAAAAATCTCGGACTGCTTTGAAATCAGATGGGACAACAAGTATTTATAACGGATTTAAAAATTTCTGGATACCGATACTTCTCGTGTAGCAGTGATACAGATATCTAGTTTCTTGTATTTGATTATGTATTTATGTGTAGTCATTTAGAATCAATTTGTAGTTTATAGCTATGAATTGAATGTATTTATTCTGAAACTTTTACTTGGTAGGTAAAGAAATATAAAGGCATACTAAATCTTGAACCTGTCTGGTTGCTTTTAAACTTAGCTTGTCCAGTTTCTAAGATATTTCTCATCGCTTTCTTATCACTTTACTATTCGTGACTGTTTAATTTTTAAATTTATTACACAATTAATTAAATTGTGTTGATTTCAACTTTACAATGCGATACACTACACGTTTCTTTATTCTTCGTTTTTTACTCGTTGCTGATGGCTCCTTGTCTTGATTTCTTTCTTTTAATAGTAGTCCAACACCTAACTTATATACATATATTTTGTTTTCAACCTTGTCAAAGGTTCTCACAAATATGCCGTCCCTAACCTATAATAACACCCTTCAGTGTTGAGGATAAATCAACACTGCTGCCCTCTTACGGCGAAGAGAGGCACTAACAAGCCTTACATTTCACACACACACAATACACACTTACGCAAACCTAATGTAGGGTGATACAATAGGCCTCAAAGCTGCAGTGTTATGTCTCTGCATTAGAGTACAAACAACAACAACGTATACTAATTTTTTATAACTTACTGCATGGCTTCTTAAGAAGTAGGTCTACCGTTTATGGAGTTGGACCTTTTATTTATAATTCATTCAACGAAACCCTTTAATATGCTTGTGTCATGATCGATTTCAGAAAGCTTTTCCACACGGGTTAAGATATGTGTTGAAGTTATGGACACATCCACTTCACAAAAACAATATATTATAAAAAAATCTGAGCATTCATCTTCCTAATGTATTTCATTATTGCCAAGGTTTTTGGAAAAAATAGACAAAGCTTTATAAAAAATGTTTTGTTATCTCATTTTTATGAATCTGATCAGGATCAGATTTACGACACGATATTTTACCGGTCAATTAATACTTCCATTTCAAAGAAGTAGTTCGTTTGTCATCTGCAAGCGTGCCGAAAAGACGTGTGGTCGCTCTCTGCTGTGATCTACAACTCCGTCGCTATTAACATTTATATTTAGATAAGACCCACGAGAAGCAATAGTGACTTGGATGAACAACTGATACAAAAAGCTGTCGAACGCATATTTGCGAACAAGAGCTTTCTTGATACACTTTTGGGAAAAGTAAATGAAACCAACCACAACCATACAACGCTGATGTCAGTGGAAGCCAAGGTGAACTCATTGGAGAGCAGAGTTAAGGAAATACAGGATACAATCGAATGGCAAGAAGAGTTCGGAAGATCGAATAATCTACGCATCTATGGTGTCCCCGAGGGAGAAGGCATTGATGTGGAAAAGGAGGTTCTTCAATTATGTAAAGATAAGTTGAATGTCGAAGTAGCTAATACGGACATCGACTATTGCATTAGATTGCCCAGGGTAGAAGGTCCACAAAAACCGATTGTTGGGCGTTTTTGCAGACGCTCGCATAAACAAACAATTTACAGCGCCAAAAGTAAGCTTAAACGCACACAAACTGTTACACAACGCAGAAACCAAATATTAAAAGAACTCCTCGCTTCGGTGGGTGTAAAAATGTATTTACTAATAATGGCGAAGTGTTAAGAGCAACAACAATATCCACAAAATTTACTACCTCAGCGACTTTCAAGACGTGTTTAGTAAAATTTCCAAAAAGTGAGACGTCCTTTTTATTTGTTGGTTTGGCTAGCCGGTTGCATTGCCTTGCATAGAACATTTACGCGTTTTATTTTTCTTTTGGAAACACATTTGTCTCTTTTTTGTTTGTTTAAGCATTTGTAAAACCTGTGCTTGCGAAATAAAGCTATTACACCAATTATCACCAATTGTTACCTTGTTTATTGTAATAATCAATTAGCTTTTTGAGTATTGCAACCTGCATTAGGGTGCGTGCTGTACTTAGTGCTTTTAGATTTACGTACCCCGCTTCCGCTTTATATTTTACTTGATACGTAGAATTTCTTTTCTTTATATATATACTTTTACTCTTTATGTATGTTGTTATTTCCACGTATGTTCTAATAATGAATGGATATTTTAGAATAGGTTGTGTTAATGCCCGGTCACTCTCTCCTAAGGTGGCTAAAACAACGAATATTATCGAGTTGCATAACTTTGACATTCTTGCAATTATTGAGACTTGGCTAAATGAAAATATTGATGATAATGCTGTCGGAATTGATGGCTTTAATTTTGTACGGACGGATAGGGGTTTGCGAGGTGGTGGTGTTGGTATTTTTATCAAATTAAACATTAAATATACAACAATCGACACCTTGAATTCAATTGAACAAATTATGGGTCTTACTAAAAATAAATAACTTTCACTTATGTATGGGTGTATGTTATAAGCATCCACAGCTTGAGTCTGGTTGAAGGAGTATTCCCTGATGAATGGAAACATGCGTTGGTTCTCCCTTTACCTAAGATCTCACAGCCGAAGCAGTATGGGAATCTTAGACCGATAAGTTTGCTCCCTGTGATGTCCAAAATTATAGAAAAAATCATTAACGAACAAATTACAAAGTTCTTCAACAGTCACATTCTCCTCCCTGAGACCCAGTCCGCGTTTCGGAATGGATACAGTTGTGAAACCGCACTTTTCGGTATCACAGATGACATTCTGACGGCGGTTGATCGGGGCCTCGTGACGATCCTGGTTTTATTGGACACCAGTAAGGCCTTTGACACGGTTGATCCTCGTGTACTTCTGTCTCTTCTGAACCCTGTTGGTTTTGGGGATAGAGCAGTGGATTTAGTGGAGAGTTTCTTGATTAACCGCAGACAAAGCGTTCTTCTGGATGGCGCTAGGTTCTCCTCTTTAGCACTGCACTGCGGGGTTCCCCAAGGTTCCATGATTGGCCCGCTCGTCTTTTTGTACACTTGGGATTTAGCAGACAGAATCCATTTCTGCCACATACGCCGATGATACTCAACTCTACTTGTCCTTCACGGCTGTGGAGTGGAAGTTGGCGGAACAAAGACTTAATGAAGATTTGGAATCATTATCAAGGTTTGCAACAGAGCGCGGACTCGTAGTTAACCCCGCCAAGTCCCTGGCTCTGGTCTTTGTCAATTCCAGTGCTTGTGACCGCCAGACAAACCTACCCTTTGCACAGTCCGCGAGAAACCTTGGCTTGATATTAGACAATAGCTTCAGATACAGGTTGCAAATTAATAACTACATAAAAAGGGCGTATTTGAATCTAAAGAAATTATTCCCTCACAGATCAATATTAAACGTTAAAACCAAAATCATACTATGTGATGGATTTTTTCCTATCCCACTTTACATACTGCACGTCACTTTATCATCGATCTATCGACAGATATACTCAACGTAGAATTCAACGAGTTAAAAACTCTTGTTCAGTGTTTGTTTTCGGATTATTAAGTATGACCATATCTCCCATACACTTCGGCAAGCATGTTGGCTGAATATGCATAGTAGAAGAGAGTTGCAGACTCTATGTTTGTATCACAGAATTATTCTTTTAAAAACACCACTATACCTACATGAAAAGACCAGATATCGTAGGGATGTGCGTAGCTTAACAACGCGTTTCCGTGGCCTAATATCTCCACCACCTCACAGAACTGCCCTGTTTAAAAGGGCTTTTTCTTATGCAACTTTCTCAAAATATAATAGCCTTCCAATAGAACTCAAGGAAATGTCGCTTGGTATTTTTCGGCGTAGACTTAGGGAGAGACTGATGGTGGCCACACATTGATGTGCTTTATATATCATTTATCAAATACTTTCTTTATTTCGATTTTTGTACTTTTCTCGCGCTTATGGTAGCCTTACTGTATATGTTTGTACTGGGTGTTTTAGGGGAAAATTACAGTTTGGTTGTTTATAATATATGCATTGACAAACTATTTGTTTCTCTGCTATGTGGGGATTCTAAAATCATGTTGGTGTCGAAATTGGTTGCTGTTGGTGTGGAGTGAGTAGAGATTGTATTAAGGAAATTGGTGTCACGTGGATCTTGAGTGCCCTGGTAACCAAAGACAGCTAAAATCAACAATTTAGCTAGATTTGGTTAAACAAACTGGGAAATTTCGTATGTTGAGACACCATTATTTAATTCTCAATGGTTTTTTCACTTGTGGCAAACTTTAGGTGAGACAACTTCTGCTATAAGAGAAGTTGTCCCACCTATTTATTTCTTTCTATCCATCTATTGAACTATTTCTATCGCCTGGCACACAACAAATGCCTCATTAGCTTTAAATACTGTATGCAATTATTATGCATATAATGTAGTAATTAATTGTAGTGGTGAAAGAAAGCTTCATCACTTATTTAATTACTTAATTAGATGATGGGTTACATAATAATTTTGTTATTCAACTACAAGAATGCGCTATGACATTAGTTTTATGATCAATTTAAGAATAAAGCTGATGTCGTTGAGGGCCATGCGATAAAATCAAACACGAACCGTCCGTATATTTTTCACCGTTACGTAGCAGAATTAAATGGTATTAATTGTGTCGAGGTTTCTTTAGATAATTTAATTAAGCCATATATAGTTCGATAAATTGGACCAAAAGAAGGTTTCAGGCTTTTTTTTTCTATTCCCATCTGACGGTTATTCGTCTACGGTACGGCGATATTAAAAAGATGTTAACTGTTAACGGGATGACCATTAGTTAAGACAAACGGTCACATCACTCTTGGGATCGCTGTTCATCAGTGTTCATCACGCTAACAAACCGCATTGTCTGTTCAAGTGCATTCGGTCCGTGTCCGTTCCGTAAAAGAAATAATTGCGCACGTGCATCTGAACAGGTGCACAACTCTCGGTAGACAAATAAATTTACCGCTAATTAATATCTAATTAGGTATAAGTTACAGTATATAATTAATCATTGAGTTAGAAGCAGTTTTTCTCACGGAACAATTTATTTGAATTGTGTAATAGAATGTTTTCGTTCTATTTTTTTACACAACTAATATTATTATATACCTAACGAAGCGTGTAATCAATTAAACTATTGACAGTAGCCTTAATAAATGCATATTAAAGATTATAAAATGAATCTACTACAAAAAAAAATTAATAGTTGGATGGGCTTAAAGAGGATGTGGCTATCTCTAATAATATTCATCAAATTATTAAGATCCGTAACTTGAAAATCTTTTGTAACCCTATTAAAAAAACGCAGTAAGAAGTCAAAACAGCTGTGATGCAAGGATAATTTTCATAACAAATAAACGTACCTTACGCACAATAGAATATTGATAGGTGTCGAATTATAAATTTATAGGTGATTGTATAGAGTGATTTTAAGTGGGATGGTTTGAATTTCCCGCTAAATTTTTGTCAGGTTTGTAAAGTAATTTTAAGTTTGTTACTAGTGGTGTCTAAAATGGCTTTTCATACTAACTTCTCATATAGAACATTAATGATATTATATTAAGGGATAGAGTGAAATAAAAATATTTTAAAATACGTCTTTAATTAAGACAACCTTAGTTCTGTTTTAACTAGATATCTGTAAAACATAATTGACATTATAAAATTTGTTTAAAACCCGAATTCAGTCTTCTTTTAGTATCACCAAGCACTTGTTGTAGTTGGTTATCATTGATATTATTAATTTCTTCTTCGAAGTCTTTCCAGGTGTGAAGGCGATTTTGGAAAATATTATTTTTTAAGAAACCAAGTGTATAAAAATCTAGAGGTGGGACGTTCCTGATGTTACCTGAAATATTGCCGTTAAGGGCGTCCAAATTGCAATTTTTTTAAAATTCCATTTCGTGCGTAAAATTTGCAGAAACCAATAAAAGCCTTAAGTCTCTATTAAGAGATAATTATCTTTACATTAAACTTGACCAGGAATTAAGGTACAGGTTTGTGATGTAAGTGATAGAATCAAAACGTGGAAAACCAGTCATCCTGTATTCTAGATACAAGTTCAACTTAAAAGCGAAAAACAAAAATTTAATTCTTCGATGGATTTGCATAATCAGGAACTGCCCAGGAGCGATTGTCACTGATGAAGTAAAATCAATAGTTATAAGTAAGAAAAGCCGTAACTGTGTTCCAGATATTGCAAAAATGAAGTGGATAAGTGTTTATATAAAGCCAAAAAGAGAGCAAGAGAAGAAACGACACCAGTATCGGAAATATATCACCAAGAGATGATGGTTGATAAGGACAGAGGTTTGGATTTCGTTACAAATATCCCACACTTCACATAAGTGGAACATGCATTAGATAATGAGCGACACAAATCGCTAGGCATTAGCTTGTGTCCGAAAAAACGAGAGGATGAAGCCATTGCAAAATTTAACGATTATTTTGTTGATAAATGGATTGATAATTCTCGCCGAATATGGACTTGCGAAGGAGAGCGTCATCGGACTACAAATTCTGTAGAAGGTTAGCATAACAGACTCAACAGACGGATCGGAAAAGCACATCCCAATATATTTGAATTAATGAAAGTCCTTCAGGAAGAAATGCACTATATCCTGTTAAATACTGTTTCCTGCAAGATTGTGTGTGCATAAGTACCCCTGAAACAGCAAAAAAAAATACTGTGAATTAGATAAGCATTTAAAAATAGTGACCTAGTTGAAGACAGGCAAAATCTTAGTGACACGTTGGACAAGCTGAAATATATTGTAAAATTATAGATAGATTTGCTTTTAATGTTAATTAAATATTGTATAACATTCAGACTAGATAAACGTTAGTCTACATAGAGTTAAAGCTACTTTTTTGTTTTAATTTTCCCTATTTCCTGTAAAATATAAAATTGACGCACGAAACGGGAGTTCAAAAACACATTCACTTCCTATCCATAAACTGAACGCCCGAAGGGGGAAATTTTTGTGAAACGCACGAAAAGGGAAAGCCCGAAACGGTCACAAATGGAAAATAGCCTGTTAGCGGTTCATAATCATGTAAGTAATATTATAAAAACTTTTAAAATTCGAGTGTTATATTTTTTGCATTGATAGGCAACAACAATTTTAACAAAATTGTGAGCTGTGCATAGTACTGACAAACAATAGCTCTAAAACAGCTTTCAATGGTTTAGAGCTACATATTTTGATATGAATGAGTAGTACAGGACTTTGACAATCGGTAGCGAGGTTAGCTCGGTAAACACTTCTAATACGTGAAATACCTTAAAATCTAAGGTGGGAAGTACAAAGTATCCTCAGTCATTTAAAATCACCCTGTAGAACGATTATGGCTACTAACACACAAAAAGGCAGTGATTTGGGGAAAGGAATTTCAAGTTAAATTTAAACTTTTAATAGGATGTATCGAAAAAGAAAATAGAAAATGGATTGACTTGTTGACTGTAGTACCTATAGAGAAACAAAGCGCTTGAAGCAAACAAATATACAATTATATTTTAAATAGCGGAAAATATGTTTGGTTCATTTGGTTCTGATACAATTTAGGCATTCAAAGCCGGTTGAACTTACACATATATTCTTAAGTTCATTAATCGGTAACGTTACAAAACTGAATATATTTGAAGCTATCATAATGTTAAATTGCGTTTATATTTACTTCCATTTGTTTATATTTTCCTTATAGTTTGATACATTTTTGCAACAAATAAATAATCACTGGTGCTTTCATTCGAAATACGTTCGTAGCATTAACAAAGTCATGCAATCTCTATGATATCAAGACATATGTACATGTAGGCACAACACTCGCCAGATTTCTGTGTAATAGTCAAGGATCTATTCTTACAGTTGACAGCTACTTTATCATTGACATTAGCGTTGTTTTCTTTTTCCTCAACTACTACTACAGCCTTCCAGGAAATACAGTACCGGGGTTGTAACACCATTCTCGAATAACCCCAATAACAATCGTCATTTATTTTTCCACTCTAATGAAATCCTTCTCTCTTTTTTAAGATACTGTTATGAATGAATGCATATCTGGAGGTATATTAACGTGAAAACATTACGTTGTTACAGCAACTACATTGTACATTGCAACTACATTTGATATATTACTGTGTAGAAGTTGGAAATATCTTGGAAATAAATATATCTCATCATTTTTATTATTGTTGAATTAAATAAAGATTTTTAATCTTCTTTCGAAGAAACACAAATCGGTCTCTAATCATTAAGAAAGAATGCGGTTGGGGCGATAATTATCTAACTTTAGATTGAACTGATGTTAGAATACTAGAAGAATATCGGAATTTCTATTAGGTCTACGTATTTTTCCTTATTTTCCGTTTTATATTCGCAAAACAGCATTTTCTCAGAATGAGATAACTAATTCTTAACCGAAGAAACTGACGAAGGATAACCAACAATATGACACTAAAAAATAATTGTTCTTTTAGTATAAAAATAATCAATTTGAAGATGTTTAAGGGATTAAGTTTCGATTAAAAATTATATTGCTTTTATCTATAAGTAATACTGATTTTATCTACCTTTTACATAAAGTATTAACACAAATTACATATGTACATTATACATATAAATAATACATATGGAATATCATAGGATAAATGCATTTTATTTTAGGTGCGCCATTCGCCGTTTACAGCACATTTCACATGAACAGTTTGATAAAATAAATGTATCAAATGGAAGTATATTATTAATTATGCAAATAAGAGAGTAGTCATCTGAAAGAGACTACCTGAGACTATGAATTTTTCTGTGGGTGTATGAACAGAAATACCGAATTCTACGTCCCCATGGGTGATGCATGTCTTTCCCAACGAGGTAAGAATGTACAGGAAACAGCTTTAGGAAGAAATTTTTTTAGTTCAAAGTTGTAACTAAATATGGGCGCCATATTCCTTAAGCGTACATATATATTGAAATAACTAATTTTCTGTTGCCTATGTAAGTCACTAAAACGCACCTATCTTAAGGTGGTAACTTCCGTCTAGTCTACACTGTTCTTTTTTGTTCTCTCTTTATTATCATTGTATTGTATTTGTATGATATCTCAGTTAGGTTGTAAATATAATTATATCTCCTATTATATTCTTACCTGGTTGATTTTTCTAAAACAAATTTTCTTCGATTAAAATGAATACTATAAGGAATTTGTTTTCTTGGCCTAAGCACGTATATGCATGTATTTTACGCGAATAAATTTTTTTTTACAACAAGCGTTATTCTTCTCGTTTTAAGAAAATAGAGTTAAAACAATAAATGTTCTCAATCTAAAAATCTGTTTGTGTGCGTGTAAGTGTTATTTAGTTCATCAGTGAAGCATTTCGCAATTACCGGATTATACTATTTTTTGAATAGGTAAGTTTAAGAAAAGAGAAAAACAGAGAGGAGACCATACGGAAGGAAAACCAGATAACCAGCTTAGAGAAGTTACTTTTAATATTCCTATTGATAAGTATTATATGGGATTTTTGAATTATGCTTGTAATATAATTTGTTAATGAGTAATAGAGCTAAATGTGCTGATATATGACTTTCGGCTGTACTTTGCATCAGAAACATCTCTCTTCAGCGTTCAGCAATAGTCTGCCAACATAACAGAGCTGTATTTGCCTTGGTATCATCAGCACTTTCATCGTTGCTTAGTGTCATGTTTTGTGGTGATTTAGGCACAGGTAATTCCGGACTGTGAGGTACTGGTCTCAGTGCAGATGGAATATTAGGATATTTTACAGTATGTTTGGATTTAGAAGTCATACCACTTATATTTGTTAGACAAAAATAGTAAATGGTAATATGATCTGATGGTTCCCTCCAACTCATAGGAATAGCAAAAGGTACATGTCATTTACCTTTTGCCCACGCTGTAAGAACTCACACACGTAACACAGCAAATATGGGAAGCCCAGCTTTTGTCTTCATCACCTACTTTACACTTGAAATACTGCTCATAGCACTTTTTAAGGAGAGGTGTGTAAGACCGTTTTTGATAATTAAATGTAAATTCGCCGCAAATGTAGCAAAAAGAGTTTGGGTGATTTCCTTGGCATTTTTACAGGGGATCAAATGTTCGCGGTTTCATTTGAACCCACCACAACGCAACATTCTTTAAAACGTTAACAACGTCAGCGTAGATGTTCATTCACCGAGCTTTAGCTGACAACTGAAATAACAAGAGATGTTATCTAGGAATGGGAAATGCAGGTCTTAACACGTCAAGACATGTTCAAACAATAACCAATGCATACTGCTTGATCAGTTCCGAGCTCTGAACTGAAATAAGACATGTTCAAGACATGTTCTGTTATACTACATATCTGTGCATGCATATTTTAGGTGGATAAGCGAATATCCTGTAATATAAAAACTGGGTGATGGAGAAATTCTGAAAACATAATTGATTTCAGCATACAAAAGTACATGAGAATCAGGCATTTTTGTACTTGGGACAAAAATCTTACTAACCAGTGTTACCTTTACTCGCAAGTTCATTTTAGCGGGTTTTTATACCGTGTCCGCCATATTGTTAGCCCGATATGGGTTTTTTTTTGATTTCTTCGAAAACCTAAATCTTCGAATGGTTGTGCATGTGCAAAAACTCAAAATGCGCTACTGGATTTAGAGAAAATTGCATTCATCGAAATTTCAAAAACTGACAAAAAATATAATTTTAAAATGAAAATTATTTTTGACAAAATTTGGGTAACATTAGTTAGATATTCAGTGAATGCGATGCCAATTATGAAATCGGATTGAGTTTCTTAACGGATGTCAAAAAAAATTCAAGTTCCAACTTTCTATTACAGTTCACGTGTAATTTTGAATTTTAATTATTTCAAATCGAAGCGTATGTCTTAAAAAATGAACTAAACTAGTACAAAGAAATACAAAATGCGGATATAATACTTGCGGATCATATCGGCTCTCCCAATGAGGCGGATGCGGATCATAAAGATGCGGATGCGGTCAAGGGATAGGGGTATCCGCATAGAGATCTAACTGTTATACTTAAGGCGCGATATTTATTGAAAATACTGAAAAACCACATGGTTTGAACGTATTTACAGCTGCATTGATCTTTACAAATTTGTTTTAACAAATTATTGTTCATGATACAAGGACTCACTTGGTTAAAGGATGCAAAATTTCTCTATTAAAGGTAAGTGCACGAAGCTCATACTATTTTTCTTTTCCTTTTCAAACATAGGCTAAATTACTATGTATTATAATAAAATAAAATGTAGTATAAATAGCATGCGAGAACAACATTTACTTATTGGCAATTCAGACTTTTTGACTCAGCCGGTCCGTAATTATTGACCAAATATTCAGTGTCTTCTTTTTGTCTGTACGAGTTTTATATTTTATGCTTTTATTTGTGTGTTGTACACTCCTTGATAAGACCTATATCACTTTGATTAATAAAGATTATTATTAATTTCATTCTTCATTATCATTTTTGCTCTTTTAATGATGCATAACGTAAGAAATATTAAAATGTGAGAATGTTAAAATCACATTGGAGTAATTTTTACAAAGACGTAATTTTTATTATATTCAATCTGTTTATATAGTCATTTACAAATATATATGATTTAAACAATCCTTACACTAAGTTTTATTAACCAATCATTGAAGTTATTAAAAACACACATCGATATAAAATCGAAACTTTCATTTTTTTAAACACAGTAACGAAATAGTAAATCTATTATCTATTATTGTTCGGAAAGCGTTGAGTAAATCTCACATACGTGTTAAAAATACACCGAAAAATTAAAGTACGAGCTTTACGTCAAACAACGGATTTCTCACGGTCCATGCGCTAATTGAAACCAATCAACACCGACCAAGAGACCGGTGTTAATTCAACCACAACACAAATAATAACTCAAAACTATGTCCGCAACACCTCCCGTTTACACACGCATACGGTTAGATTAAACATAAAATGTCAGAGAATGCAGTAGATAAAGCGGCTAAGGGGTTTTAAATGCTAGTTTGTACTAAATGACGCAAAATTACTACACCAGATAGAAGAAAAAAAAACAATCAAAATCAGGACGACAACTTATTACCGCAATAAATATTTTTGAAATATATTTGTGTGTGCACTTACTTGATACAACTTGCACACATTTACGTTGTCCGAGTCACTTATAGAGTTGATCACCATCGTGGCGCGGCTGTCTCGCTCTTAAGTCGCTTCGATACTGGCCCCGAAGTTCAATTTCTGGATAGTGTACGGACGTGTGATGATGATGACCAGCTGTTAAAAAGTGACCTAAACCCGCCCTCATTTGTAACTAAAACATAGTGAAGGGTTAGGGTTCGCATCTTGCGCATAACGAAAAGTTCGCGTATATGAAAATGCAGTTGCAGTATTCAAATTTGTTGTCATATTAACGTTAGAAGGAATTTTGTTGGTGAAAATTGAGATACATTGAGCGTTAAGTAATATTAACCTATTATTTTAAATTATGTATAAAGCTTTGTTAAAATGTATTTTTAAAAAATATTATCTCATTATATTATAGTAGAGAGTAGTCTTTGAGTCTGTAAATACAAATTTTCGGTATTTCTTAGGTCGACGAATTCAAAATTTATATTTCGATATTTTTCTATAATTAGCATTGGAAACTTCTAAGCATTTTAACTACGAGAAATATACCTTATCTTAACAAGATATGTTAAGTATGTACACTTCCTCTATTAGCAGAATACCATCGTCACTTAACGTGAATCCAATAAGAATGTATATAAAAGCTTAGGTTAATATTATGCAAGCCATTGAGTGATTGTATTCGTTCTCAATGAACAAATTTATGCTAATTTTCAATACTTATACTAGCGGATGTATTAGAAAGCATCGGCACTAGTGGATTGATGAATGGAAAGCATTGTGTTTACACTAGTAATTGCCGGAACCAATAGTAGCAATACCGAATCAATAATTAGTTGACAAACGCCGTCCGAGTGTTTATGATGTATGTTACTTGAACCGTGTTTTCGTCCCGAAGTATACACAATGGGTTCACGTACGAAAGTCTGTCGATAATTTCCTATATTATCAGTAGCTTTGCCACAACGAACATGATTTTTTAACATAACCCTCATTTGAATATAGGTAGGTAATGGACAATTATATTTTGCATACGAATCCATAAGAATATAAAAGCAAACAAATTATATTCTTTGACAGATTTTTGGTTTTGATATTTCAACTAGTGTTGGGAATTATTCCAACAAACACATTGGCAAATAATCTAATGTACAAATAATTAATTGTGATTTCTGCTTAAAATGTCCTATGATTTCTTTCGAATGTCCCAAATAACTGTACTCGAACTCCAGATGAACATCTCCAGATTGACTGTCTTGTCTACGTACGGTGCATGTGTTTATAGGTCATCTTACTACTTTTGTCTGACTTTAGATGCCCCATTCTTACAATCTTGCGCCTGCATGTTGGCTATTCATAAATGCATAAATTAGACAGCAGATCTCGTCGAGTTTTTCCAGAAGCGGATTCTATAACGATGGCCGAACATCTAATAAATTATGGCGGTTTTCTCACATCATCAAACTATTCACTTCCACTTCGATAGATTCCGAACTTAAGTACAAGAGTTGAACGTTTGAGGGCATTAGCAACATTTTGCAAATATATATCGTGAGCGTTGTATTGTCGTGCTACTTAAAAGAAATGTGTTTTCGATTAAAATTTAATGATTTTCATTTTCGCGGCTTATTTAAACCTCTTAAAGTAAGATCATGGATATTTGCTGCAATTTTACGGTACTACAGTAACAATAAGATGTAGTTAGGTAATTCTTTAATTGCATAGAAACGAAAATCAAACGTTTTATTTCATATTGCGAGAGAAGAAATATATAAAAATGGAATGTAGCGAGGTGAGTCCCACGGATAAGCAGAAACAATTTAATGAGGAATTACTGGAAGTAACAGTTAGTTGTAAGCAGACAATCAGATAATTTTAAGATAATTTTTAGAACAAATGTGTAAATGGTGAATATATACTAATGTAAGTGTACTCATAAGGTAAACAATTGGTAAAAATTATTTGCCGATATATGAAACGATGAAAAGTTAGTATTCGGTAATATTTAGATTAAAAAGACAAATATTTATGGCTAAGTTTTAAGTGCTTCTTTTACATATACCATACGTCAGCCCGATTTTACGCCCCGATTCGATCAGTATATCTATGGATGATGATATCTAGTTCATATACTTTATAGAGGAATAGCACTGTTGGACATAGTATATAAAATCGTTGCCAAGATAATACGGACTAGACTGAAGAAATACGAGGATAAAGTGGTGGGTGAATATCAAAGGGGTCTTAGAACTGGCAGATAGACAGTAGATCAAATCATCACATTAAAACAAAAACAGAAAAACAGCTACGGAACATAAGCAAGTACATGACTCGATTTCCAGAGAAAGATTATACGAAGTACTTGTAAAATTAGAAATACCAACAAAACTAATAAACCTGGTCAGAATAACATAACAAATACAAGGAATAAAATCTTAATAGATGGTAGTTACCCGGATCAGTTTAGGGCTGGAAGAGGTTTAAGACAAGACGATCCTCTCTCGACGACCCTGTTCAACCTGGTATTACAAGCAGTAATAACAGATAGCAAAATACAAACAACAGGTTTGATTTACCATCATAAAGTAGGTACAGTGTATTGCCTACGCGGATGATGTGGTTCTCTTAACAAGGAACTTGGGAAGGCTTTTAGGAAATTTGAAGAAGAAGCATTTAAAGTAGGTTTGCTGGTAAATAATAATAATATATGAAGATGAGAGCAGACATAACAGATCAGAACAAATATGTCAAGTTCAATGCAGGGAAGAGTCCAGTTTCAATATTTTGAAGTAACGATGACAACAAAAAATCAAGAAGAAAATGAGATAGATAAGAGAATTCTGAAGGGAAACAAAGCGGCGAAGTCGTTGTCAAGAATATTAAAGACGAAAAACCTTTCAAAAGCAGTCAAGATGAGAGCACTTTTATAAAAGTATCTTGGAAATTAATGACTTTAATTATAGAGGGTGCTTAATAAAAATGAAAGTAACTAAACTATTCTTTCTTTTTAAGATATAACATACAGGGTGATCCATTTAAAATAATTCAGAAATGAATGTATTATATGTATTTTCAAACGTACAGCGTCATTTTTATAATTAGTATTGCTTTACATATTTTATTGCTATTTGCGATATAAAATAAATTTTTCTTCGAATTTTATTTTTTATGATAATCAGAATTTTTGGCGCACAAAAAATGTTATTGAAAGGAAACTAAAAATATGTTTACACTAACAATAAGTGAAAATAGTGAGCTAGTTTATCAAATAGAGTAATAATTAAGTAAAATTAAATTAAAATGTTTGTGAAACTATTTCTTTCATGCTTTAAACTCTTTTGTAAGTGATGCGATACACGATAAAAGATACATTTCAGATTTGATTCCTATTTTAAAATTTGAAATTGAATAATTATTGCTTAGTTCGCGGCTTTTCCACAGTCACAAATGCCTATTAAATTAAATGCGGCGTGCCAAGACGATTTCTATTTGATGAATTGTGGAAGCATTTAATTTCGTGGCTGTAAAAAACGCACTCTTGTCACGGACCTTTGTAAACAGAGAAAGTGTGCCGATCAGTCGGGCATTATTAAAGGTGTATCTACGTTTCAATTAAGTATCTTCTCGACATTTAATTTCAAAACGTCAACCTGAACGTTACTTTACAATGGAAACGGAAGAATGACTTATGGACTGAGATGATTTTTTTGCCGGCAATAGTTAATTTGAAATTTAACTACTTTTTTGTTGTAAGTTATTTGCATTGTACTAGTTGATTTATGTTTTGTAGGAAGTGAAAACATTATATTTTAATTGAGAGTTGTTATACCAAATTAGGAGATTCCAATTTAATTCGTGCTTTTTGTTACGGCGATATCTTTAGTTAGGACTAAAAGACTTTATTATTTAGCTCATATCAAACGTACAATTTTCTCAGAACGCCAGATTTTCCTTTTTATTTCTACAATTCTACAATTTCTACAAAAACGGATTATTATGAACAAAATCCTTGATATTTATTAAGATCCCCGGTTTCACAACTTAAGTTCAAAGAAAAGAATTGTTGAATTTTATTTCTGATTCCTTTACCTCTATATGTATACGATGATGATTGAAAAAGTCACGTTACCAAGGATTTATTGAGCTGTGGTATAGCTCGTCCAAACCTGATGACATTGAGATGCGAGAGGCGTGGCTTAACCGTGTGCGTTTCTCTTCTTTCATGAAAGGAAATGAGGGCTGTTTAAAGAACTACAGACCCATAGCTATATTGTCCAATTTTGCGAAGGTGTACAAACAGGTCATTTACTCCTCTTTGATGTTTAACAACCACCGATATATATCTCCTTACCAACATGGATTTTTACCTGGTACATCTACAACAATCAACTCAGTGTCTATTACGCAATACATTAGTGAATGCTTGGTCAGAGAGGATCAGGTAGATGTAGTGTATACTGACTGATACAATTGATTACGGGTTGCTGATGAAAAAACTGCATATTTTTTGTACGAGTCCAATTTTTTGTAAACTTATTGCACGGTTTAGCAAGTGAAGAGAGTTAGGGTAATACCAAAATGTTAATCTGTGAATTATTATTGAAACTTTATTACCTTATGTTTAATAAAAAATAGAGTAATGTCAACTCCAAAAATAAACCTAACACTGCAACGAAGTGGCTCCATACAGAAAAAAATTTACATTGTTAAAGTAAAATTTTAATTACGTAAAAGAACAATTATGGTCTGAAACGTGCATATTAGTATTAAATCATACATTTCTGTCGTTTTTAACTAGTTGTGCATTAGTATTTGAGGGAGTTCCCAGACGGTGAGAAATCAGTTTTGTGTGTGTTTAATGATACGCATCATGCGTCAAATTTTTAATAGCTAGTGATCCAATTAAAATAAAAATTCCCGAATTTCCTCAATATTTTAACTTATCACTAAAATAAAGAAAATATCTTATAAATAATCATATCGCGCATAGTGGTAAAAAATGTGATGCGCAAAATAATGGGAGTAAATACCGTAGTTCCGCCGTATTCCCTGACTCCCTATCGCCGGTTGCACTTATACGCGGTCCCGCTTATTCGCGGTTCGATAACGCGTGAAACTATCAAACGCCCGCTCACGTACGCGTTAATCATGTTGGAATGTGCTTAAACTGTCATGCGCGTTTATGTCCTCTCAGAGTTAGGTTTTCCGTGTTTTTCCTAACTCGTTTGGCAAATGCTCAGGGCCTAGATCTTAAGTCGTTCCACGGACGCAGGCCTAATAATAATAACTTATGGCCACTTTTGACCCCTGTAATTGGCTCAGGCTATTGGGGACAGGTATGAATTATTATTCAACAAGAACCGCCATCATGGACACTTGAAAAAATTTCCTACAATACTTCGAATGGCCCAAACATTAAAAGAACAGATAACATATTACCTCCCAAATTACTCATATTATAACAGAAGCCTTGAAACCGTTGCAAGATATGTTTACTGAAATAAAAAGACAAAAACGACAACTTCCTATTCTTTCAAAAAGTCGACAGTGCTAAACCGTCCACACCGTTTTCTTCGCAACCAAGCAAACAATCGACTGTCAAAGTCTCAGAAGATGATTAAATATGTAGCTCCAGATGACCAATCGTTTTGTTCTTAGTTGATTCCGCCCAATAAGTATTAATATATTAACTTCTTGTTACTATCAATTCTATTTTCATTAATAGTACATTTTCTTGTTGTGTATGCACTATTATTATTTAAGTTGAATTTTATTTGTGTAACACCATAAGAATAATTATTTCACGCTAACTTTAAATAAATACTATAGAGCACAATCGTTCCTGTTTTAATATTGCTTCATATATCATATGAGTACATACATACCTGTTCACTACTATCCGCAGTTTCAGGTATCTGCGGAAGACAGCGGAACTAAACCCGGGCAGATATGGGGGCCCTACTGTTTTGTTATTCCTGCAAAATGTTGACATCTAATGATAATCTACAGCTTAAGGACAAATGAATTCGATTCTCTTTTATATAGCAACTCAAATTGTAAGAAAGGTAAAGAAAAGGGTTATCCAGGTAAAAGTCATTTATAGCTGTTTAACATTTAAATATGAAAAACCTAACTGCAAAATGTATACCGCGTTTGCTTACTGTTGACCAAATGCAAATTCATATTACGATTTCAAATGGCTCTATGGCTATGTTCCAGGGAAATCCAAGAGAATTTATTCATTAAAATACAGCTGTGTGCGAAAAAATAGCAGTGCATTGAAATAAGCTAAAAACTAAACCACAACACATTATAAATTGTATA
>JARFOC010000651.1:821480-832134 GCA_031763485.1 Osmoderma eremita
TATAACGGTGTGGCAACTATGTCGATATTTTACATTGCTAGTAGGATTCAAGCTCTGTCGTGGTCAGCAGTGTATGTTTCACGGTAAATAAAAAACCCCCGAAGTAGCAAATATGAATGAGATAACTAGTTTCAAGAACATGTAAGTTAATTAAATATCAAACTTTTTAGGGAACCTATTATCTATTAATTAGTTGCTTGAAATAGGAGCGCGAGATTGTAGTAACTTATCTAATCTCTACCTTTAGTATGTGTTCTCAAAATAATCTCACTGTACTAGTTCAAGTATATGTAGGCATGTATCAACATATTGTAATCTTATCATAGGCCTTATCGTGTGGAATTTCGGTTTCAATATTGCGTTTTAATCCGTTTAGTGAATTTTAATATAGTCACGTAAATACTATTTACAGAAAATATTTTTAAATTTTCTACATATGTTAAAAATGATCAGAAAGCAACTCACGCACTATGTATTTCCTAGATTATTTTTATAGTTCTTGCGTTCTATCATATACCTATCTATCTATACCTCCTATAAAAATTTATAAAAATAGACTGGAGACTAGGAACAATTTTTTGTAAAAAGTGCACGATTGGTGACATAATTTTAATTTGCTTATTGATGGTATAAACATTCTTTTTCTGTTTGTTAAATGCCTACTATAACTTACCTATGCACATATGTATGTGTATTATTAAGTCCCATTTTACCTTATTTAGTGAGTGGTAGAGTTGCTCACTACCGCTAAAGGGAGAAGCACACCGACTGATGCCATGGAGACCGTGCTAAACCTACTCCCTTTTGATATTTATATCAGGGGAAGGCAAGAATGGGAGCATATAGGCTACTGTGCATTGGTAGTTGGAAACCTGGGAATATCCTAGGACATACCAAAATAGCAAGGGTTGTTAAAAATCCCGTGTTAGATATGAGCTGCGACTCGAGGATTCCTAAACTCTCCTGCAATATACCCTTCGAAGTCATGACAAACTGGGAGGGATATCTGTTCGGATAATCAGGAAATAACCGAATACAGAGTAATACAATAGGCCACAGTGTTCAGGGCTGTGAAAGACCTTTCTCTTTTTTTAATATTTGGAATGCCGGTTTCAACGTCGAGAACATTGCATTATAGGGTTGATTGCGGTGGTCTCGCTGGCTTGTGTCTTGACCGGTGTCCCCTAGATGGGGTACCTTGTCGTGACTCATACAAGCGATTTGGTGGATTCGCAATGGGATCGGCAAGAAATCTGAAAGGCTGCAGTGTTAGGGGATGTGAAAGATCTTTCTCTGCATTGGGGTCCAAATCAAATCAATTACAACCTCCAGTATAACTGCCAGTCTCAACGAGATCTGTCGTGTATACATGTACGCTGCTGTAAATACTATTTCGTGGTTCTACGTTCATGTTTTAAAAATGCCCACCTCCTAGTTGGGATCACATCGTGCCATCTGGATTCCGACACTGTAGTTATCTTTTTTGCGCGTCAGTGCTGATACGACCTGACCTTATCGCTCAAAATATTTGCAGTTGCATATGAGTAATTCAATAAATTCTCTCTTATTAAAATCTGATTAAACGAGAATAAAAAAAAAAATTACTTCTAAGTATTATGAAATTTCCAATAACACGGTTGCCAATTGAAAATAATTTATAATTTTAACTGAATTCAATAATATATGTTGAAACGAATCTATTGTTTCACAATATGTAATATCTATAGTCAAGGTTAGAGGATACACGTTTAAAATGAGTGTAAATTTTTTTAAGACCCTTAGAAATGGGTCTAGAGCATAGTTTCTTAAACAGTAGGTCGCGACCCCAATTGGGGTCGCGGGACCTGCCACATGGAATCGCCAAAATATTTTAACAATTGTAAACGTTAAAATTTGAACTAATTTTATTAAAAAAAAGTATCAATAACAGGAAAAGTGAAACCGAACAGAACTAGTTTTCCTTGCGTATAAATATTTCAAATTATAATTAAAAAAGGCTTTATTTTAAAATCTCGTATACAATCATTTCTTTTGGTTGACAGCGTAAGCTGCATTGAATAATAAACATATTAGAAGGGACACCCCCACGTTAAAAGTGGAAACATATTTTTACGAAGTTGGCAATAGAGCTGAATGGATTATAGCTGCATTTCTATCTCAGAAAAACAGAGATGGAATATGCTCACGCGAGCTCGAGCATGCGATATTGTATTTTATCTCTCATTCTGTGTTTATCGTTGAGAGAATTTAAAATTTTCCTATAAAATGTATTCGCGCGCATGGTTCGTCGCAAAAACGACGGAACGATAAACACAGCATCAGTCAGCACTTACAATTGTTATCAAATAATTTTACGAATCATGGATGAGTGGTTAACTTTAGGTAAACGAGATGAAAACAATGAAAAGTCGTCTCCGGTTCCCAGCACCAGCGCAGTTATAATACCAAGATAACGAAAATATGAGGAATCATATTTGAAATTTGGTTTCGCTTCTTGTAGTTATGATGGAATTGAAAGGCCATTATGCTTAATTTATAAAGAAGTTTTGGTTGCAACCTGAACCTGAAACCCTCCAAATTAAAGCGACATCTCAATACAATGCGTGCTGTGCACTGCAAGAAACCCAAAGAATAATTTGAACGACTTTTGAAATCTTCAAATCAACAAAAGTTTGACATTGAGGAATTTGTTACTGTGGATGAAAAGTATTTACTTGCGTCTTATGAAGCATCCTATTTAATTGCAAAAAATAAGAAGGCCTATTCAATTGGAGGAAATCTCTAATATTGCCGGCTGCTATTAAGATGCCCGAAATAGTTCATGACTAAAAATACGGGGATAAATTTCGTAAAATTCCATTATCCAACGATACTGTTTCGAATCGAATTTCGGAAAATGATAAAGATCGACATCATCAGCATAATAACTTGGCTTAAAATGAGTCCTAACTTTGCAATCCAGTTGGAGGAATCAACTGATATTACCAGCTTGGCCGAATTATTAATGTATCTTAGATATATTTTCGAAGGGTGTATTCATGATGAATTTTTGTTTTGTCGCTCTTTGAATGGACACACAAGTGGAGGGTACATTTTTGTAAAAGTTAATGAATTTTTCATTGAAGAAGGTTTGGTGTTGGTATTTCCACAGACAGTCCCAAAGCAATGGTCGGTGAAAAAATTGGATTTTAAGGAAAGTTAAAGAAAGTGGCAATGAACATATAACATTTACTCATTGCAGGATACATCGAGAGGCCCTGATGGCCAAAAAAATATCAGCGGAGTTAGATGTTGTGCTTCGAGATAGTGTTATTAAAAGTCGTGCCCTGAACAGTCGTTTGTTTTCAAGTCATTGTAAAGACATGGGCTCTGAATACAAAAGCTTATTTTTTACATGCAGAGGTAAGGTGGCTTCCAAGAGGCCACAGTTTAAAGACGTTATTAAAATTAAAAGATGAAGTTCTCTTTCTAACCGAACAAAAATCTGATTTAGCGAATTTATTCCATAATCAGTTGTGGCTGCAAAAACTATGTTATTTGAGTGACATATTTAAAAAAGAAATGAATTAAATTTGTCGTTTCAAGGAAAAAGTTGCAACATATTCATATTCAGATCAAAAATTGAAGCTTTTAATAAGAAAATTGTCATATGGAGAACCATGGTGGAAAAGGGTTCGTTAGAAATGTGTGTTGCAACAAATGAATTTTTAAGTGAAAATGATGAAACCGATCATCAAAAAGATGAGTTCTTAAAAGTGATAAATGAACACCTCCGGTGTATTGAGAAAAATTTTGAGAAATATTTCCCTTCAAATTTTTGTGCCGAAGAACTAATATGGATTTTGAAACCATTCGGAATTAATGTGGAAAATATTACTCCTTTGCCACTAAAATCGCAAGAAGAACTTAGGATTCGTAAAAGAATTTCCAACGATTTCTCAAACTGCCATAAACATTCTTTTACCCATTTCTACAACATATTTGTCTGAGACGACATTTTTGTCTTTAACCACCATAAAATCAAAGTGTCGATCAAATCTAAAGAATATTGAAGAAGTGCTTCGTCCGGCGGTGCCTAATATTTTGCCAAGATTTGATAATATTATTAAAAATAAACAGGCACACCCTTCCCATTGATGCCTAATATACGTATATGCGCTGTTAAAAGTAAGTGGGTTTTCATAGTAGTGTTCTTCCAAGTGGCCACACTTAATGGCCAGAATTTATTTGTTGTTTGAATTATTTTTGTTATTGTATTATATTTTTTGAGATTGTTCTTTATTTTATAATAAAATTTTCAGTTTGTCTTACGTCTTAAAATTAAAAATTACAGTTAGTGGCCTAAAACTGCAAAAAGATATCTGCCTGCAATGCTTATGGGGTCCCACAAAATTTTCATAAATATAATAGGGTGGCCACACCAAAAAGTTTAAGAAAGTAGAGTACTCATTTTTAAATATTTTTTTTCATTGAACCAGTGCATAACATTTTTTAAAAAGTATGTTCAGTAACATTAAGTTGTTCAAAAATTGGACTGATAAGTATGTAAAAATAAAACTACCAATTAATAAAGCAGAATAGTATATTTGCTGTATTTTTTTTCATTTGTACATATATCTGCGTACGTTAGCGTATTGTACATGAGACAAAGTGTTTCTGATATCGATCATCCTTTATTGTAATTGATTAACAATTGACAATTGTTTCAATTAACATTAACCGCAATACATACGATATAAGTAAGGTTATACGCACGAACTTTGAGTTGAAGTCTGCGAGCGTATAACTATAATTGATCATATTATGGTCGTAACGCCATCAGTGATCCTATATCTATTATAATGTAGGCTGCTCCGGCAAGGTCATCCGGATATTTGCGATACCATAAGATCGTAGTTGCGCGATTTCTTGTTATGAACACATGGAAACATGATGCAGGTATAACAGTATTGAAATGGCAACTGTTACGTAATCTGTTATTAATATTGAACGAATCAATAATTTATTATACCATACTCCGTGTAAGATGTGCACGAAGGGAAATATAAGTGCATTGATCTAACCAACATTATGCGTAGCCAACCAAAGAGATTGTATTAATTATTTGTTGTTGATATTTGTCATTTGTTCACTTGAGAAAAATATATTGTGAAGGTTAACAACTCGCCCTTAATTATTGTGACAACTGTGTGTCGTAAATTTTACAATATTTTCATTGTAAAATGATTGTAGTACGGATAACCACAACGAATTGTGGAGAACACTGCACGGCTCCTGTAACATTTACAACGAAAATGGTAATATGGACGCCTTAATGTGTATTTCACATGAATCACATGTAAAACTTACTTAAAAGAATGGTAAAAATTGTTAAGATTGTATATATGCAGTTTACTACAACCCCCTTGGAGTAGGGAAATAAAGGCAGTTGCACAGTAGACACCCTAGAGTGAAGACGTTTCATTTTAAAGTGTAGCAGCTCATACACACACCCCTTGATTCGGCGAACGACAGTTTGCTTAAATAAGTTCAGTGTTCCCGACGAACACAACAAAAATTACGATGTCAAATTAACCTGACCGTTAATAGCAACATGTTGTGTATTTTGTCACAACATGATGCTATTAATTATTTCGTTAACTTACCTGGAGAATAGCTTCATTACAGCCTTTGTTTCGTACGTTCCACACTTCTATAGCTCTGTTCCAACACGCAGTTTGCTGACGGTTTATGATCACGTGCACCAATCAGGAAACATATTTCGGTTCTCAAGGACTCCAATCTGTTGTCCTATTGGTTCACCTCATCACGCGCAAACGCGTGTTGGAACAGAGTTTATACATATTTCCTTTTTCGGTTATCGTTTGTATTTTGTTCTTTCTATTTTGCGGTTGTTTCCCTATCGATTGTTTACATCCATCGGTCCAATCGTATTGGATAGTTTGGTGGTTTTCGTATTGTTAGCATCAACGTCTCCTCGTATCTCTTTTTTGTTTTGTGTTACAAATTAGTAATCTAAATCAGGGATAAAAGGCCAAAGCAATTGCATGTATATTCATGTAAACATATATAAAAACAATAGTAGATAATTAGTATAGAATCCGTAACATTTAAAATGCTAATTCGATTTTGAAAAGTCCATTTTGAGCATAATTATCCATGGGTCCAAGGTCATCCACGCCACAGCCTACGCTAACTAAAGAAATAGGTTTATAAAATTGTTCTGTGTAAAAATAGGGAAGGGTATAGGTTCTATTTGCAAAACTGATACACGCACGAATAGTAATACGTGCACTTTGTAAAATATTGCAAATTAGTTTGTTAAAACTGCATCATAGCGTGTAAAAGTTACCACAGTTGACCAGTACCATTGAGTTAGCATCCTGCTAACTCAATGGCTGACTGACTTCATTGACTGACAGCAATTACAATAATATTTACCCTAATTGGATTGCAACACTGGTATTGTAATTTTAACAGTAATATTTTACTCAGAGCATTTGTTCAACCAAGAGTAACAGATGTGTTGTTCTCGAATTTTACATTTAGAAGTTAATGTAACCTTCTCGGACATTGCAAAATTTCTTTGTTGATTTTAACAACGTATTAAGGAACCTCACCCCTGAGTACATTTTTAACTGAATTTAATTCAGTTAATAAATGTAATATGTCGAAATTTCATAATTTACAACGTCGCTTGCTGCAGCAACGGACCTCACTGTTCTTTAATGCGGATTAGTGGTTCATTAACTTGTCAGATGTTCAGTTCCCTGATAATGTCAAAAACTTTTTGTCGGGTCCGAAATTCGCTTTACTGGTTCCTAAATCAGACGTTAAAATGTCTGCCTTGCTGTCTGACTGTGAAGATATACTAAGGGGTTTCAACCCTGAGATCTGTAATGTTTATAGGGCACGACTTACAAATATTATTACTAACTATTTCCATAATGATCAACCGGGTCGCCATACTGATTCGGTTTTATTGCGATTGCATTCGGATACGAAAGTGTTTTTAAAACAATAGGGTCCCGTGTCTGACACACCTGTGACCATACTGTGTACGGACAAAGGTCAGGTTACAGCAGCACTGAACTCGCCTGATTACTCCCCCAAAGTTCAGACTTTGCTTGAGGATAACTCCACTTGAAGTCTCTTTACAATCGTAAACACATCGATAATGTTCTAAGGAAGATTAACGTGTTATAATGTTATTTGTCCAAAACTTTACGCTCTTCCAAAAATACATAAGGCAGACTGTCAAATGCGTCCGATTGTATCATTTGTTGGCGCCCCAACTTATGAATTATCATCTTTTATTCTAAAAAATAAAAAATACCCTTACCACCTCGATGAGTGAAGAACCCCTGGATACGTATTTCGGCAATTAAGTTGCCATCCTCAGCAGAAACTACGAAGGAAGATAATGTTAGACGTCGCACTCTGGGAGATTTGCACCACACAGAACACCACTTGAATAACACTGAGTGTCTCAATTTTAGAACTGACATGGAGGGTCTCAGTGAGATGTATAGTTACTTATTAACAATTAACAACAACTTTTTTCACTGGTACAGTAAATAGTAATAATATTTCCGTTGTACAAGCAGGTTTCAAAAAAAGTTGGTGATCATGTCTTGTCTTTAACAACTCACGACTAAATGAAGTGTTTTTTGATCTGACTTCGGAAATGTACTAAACGATATACAGTCCCAGCTCACTTTATTAGACTCACCTGTATAATTATGATATTTATAGTTTTAACATGAATTCTGGGTATATAGAAAATATCACTGAATGATGATCAATGAACTTTTCATATATTTATTTTACAAAAACCATGAAGACACATACAAATAGATCAATATAATTCTTAAAACACTAATATTTTGTTTATCCGCCCCTAGCTGCGCTTAATGCCGCAACTCTTCTGGACATACTTTCTATGCAATTTTGTGCAATTTCGTTTAATATATCATTATGGTGCCAGTGATAGGTTATTCTCTCTATCTACTGGGTTTTCGTTGTTATATTTTCTTTGGCCAGTTCTCTTTTCAGGCACTCCCAGACATTTTCAATCGGATTCATGTCTGGTGAGTTGCCGGGCCATGGTAAAAGCGGAATATTTTGTTCTTGCAAGAAAATTTGAATTTTTTGGCAGTATGGCAAGGTGCTCCATCTTGCATGAATACCTTGTGACACTGCCAAACCATTCTTGCAACTGGGGGATTAACCTTGTCTCTAGAACACTCCCGTATTAATCCTGCCGCATGGTTCCTTCTACGACGTAAAGCCTTCCCATTCCCTTGGCACTGATCACTGACCAGATCATCACGGACGTGGGATGCTTTACTGTCCTGACTACACAATCCATACAAAATTTTTCTGTTGGACATCTTCTTATGAACTGGGCCCTATCGTCCATTATCTGAAAGGTCGCTTCATCACTGAAGCAAACCAGCGAATGTGTGAAAATAGGGAGTAAATTATTAAAATAGGATTAGATTTATGAACTTACTTCCTGCCAGTACTCAAGTGGCATATCTTTTTGTAAATTGGCCCAGGCTAAACGTTTCTGCACCGTGCTGGGTGTCAGTTTGGGCTTTTTAATTGGCCTCCGACATTTGAAGCCCATCGAATGCGAATTTCTTACTGTAGCAACGGATCCAGAAAAGCCTGCCTCCTGAAATCGTTTTAGTAGATCACTGTGGGATGCCCTTCTATTCTGCACAGCTAAATTCCTTAGAAATCGTTGCGCCCTGGGGGTGACTAAGGGTTTTCTGCCACAATTACCAGCCCGAGCAGCTGTAACGAGTTAGTTCTCTTGCACTTTTTTGCTTAAACGTTTGACAGAGGATTGCGATACCCCACATTTTTTAGCAATCTCTCGTTGGCAATATCCTGTGTTGCGAATTAATGCAATTACAGACGACGTTTGCTCTGTAGAAAGATCTTTACTATTGCCCATCTGAAAATTCCAATCGAAGATCAATTGACGAATTTCTTTGTTAAAACCTGAATAAAAATTATAGCTAATAGTATTAATTATTGACATAAATACTTACCTTTGAACTTCTAACGAAAACTTTACAAAAATTAATTCTAACATCCTTAATTGTAATGTAATACACAACAACCGCAAGGGCTTGCACTAACCTTTCTGGTTTTCAATAAACTCCAACAGAATCCAAGATAAACCTAACCAAAACATAGATAAGGTAGTTAAAGTCAATCGTCCTTTCGTGAAATTCCACCTTTCGGTTATTAGTTTATGTTTTTCATCTGAGTTTGAACCGTTCTGGATCGTTCATCAATATCTATCCCGTTAGTTCTAATAATTTTTAATTCATCGCTTCAAATATAGAAGGAACACAAACCTAATATATACACTGGTAATCTTGCAGACACTATTTCTAGAATATCAATGATCACGTTATCCTTTTAGCTCAGGCAAGAGATTTTGCTTGACTTGAATATTTGGATTTTATCATAGCTTAACTAAATTACCATACAATGTTCGAGGGATCAGATATCACAAATCTAATTTGTATAAACAATCATTATAATGTAACTAATTTTTGTACTCATTTTTCCCAATTTTTGATCTCTTTATTGTATGCTACTACGGTGTGAATCCACCAAAAGGTGTTCAAAATAATTATCCTTTAACTTTTACGACTACTCACCCTGAAAGACCAGCCGAGTATTAATAAAATATCAACTCATCCGATGCGTGAACTTTCAAAAGCGACCAATTCGTTTCGGTTTAAGAGCGATGAGGTTTAAGTTTGTCGGTGTGGTCCCTTTAGAACCGATCGAACTGAAAGCGGACTCTCAACGATAAATCGGTTTAATTACGCACTGTCAGCGCATATTTAAAAGCGGCGAAAATTATGCACGGAGATCGAGTAATCGGGGCAGGCGTTTATCCGAAAATGGCCCGACGAGATTGGCTGCCAACGAATTTGGCGAAACAGGTTCTCGAGTATATTTGGGGAGTAACAGAAAAAGGCGAGCGAGCGAGCCAAAATCGCGCAGAGGAGGCGGATATTAATGTAAATGCGTATTTGATTAAGTTATTACCAATTGAAGAACGTTCGACATTCACGACATATGTAAATTAATAAGTGAATATGTCATAATTTTCATAGGTTATTTCGCGATAAACGTACGTATGTATTTTATGTAAGCAATGTGCGTGACTAAGTGCAATTCGTTTAATTTCAAATGTACTTTATTTATGAAATTGAATTCTACATATGTACATACATCTACAAAATAATAAATATTGTAGATGTATGTACATATGCAGTTTAATTAATAACTGCAATCTCTCTTCAGAGATGAAGTATGTATGATAAAAACTGAATTCTTTAGCTAAACAATATAGGTACATATTCTAAAGAGGAATACAAAAAAGATTCTCTCATATTTTTTTACATATCAGCATATTTAGGGGAGTTTGTACCATTTATGCATATAGAAGTGGTTTTAGACGATTTTGTAAGAGGAGTAGCATTACATTTTATATACAGCTCGTACATATGTATACAGTTCTTAAAGTCAAAAAAGTGTTAGTGAAAATAATGAATACTTTTACGAGAGGAAAATATGCTTCAAGTATTCCATTATCTTCCTTTGCTCTAAGCAATCTTAA
>JARFOC010000651.1:840458-859719 GCA_031763485.1 Osmoderma eremita
TTTTCCAACTCTCGGGTTGCTGCAAAATATTCCTGCGCCGACGCCCTGCTGTGTTCTCGAACCGTCCGTAAACCAGCGGGTGTGTACCCTGTACCCGTTTAGACGTTTTCTTTCTTACTTTGTATGTTTTGTAATTTACTAAGACGTAAATCTATGTGATATGTACATATGCAGGGCGAGTGAAAGGTATTGCACCATGTTGAATTACGTGCAAACGTTATCGCATTTGATAAAATTAAATTGTTGATAAAAAACCCAACTGAAAACCTATGGCGTGACCTTACAATGACCGCAGCGCCATATCCGAAAATTTCATCAACTTTTTCGAACAGAAGTGTTGACATGGCAGGCCATGCTCCAATATGTGCCCAACATGTGCCAAACTTATCTAATCAATGAAGCAAAGATGACAAGCTGTTCGTTAATGTAAGGGCTTCACACTTTTTCTATTGTTACTTCCTTTCATTCCTAATTATATGACCAGTAAGAATTGTAAACTATTTCTTTTAATTAATATTTTTGAAATACAATTAAGAAGAATTGTATGTCGTTTCCATTTACTTTACGTGTAATAATGCGACTAAAGTATATTTTGTTTTTATTTACTTGCTATTATTAATCTTGATTTCGAACAAATGTATCATTTGTAATTATCTGGCCACCACTGTATGTAAATATTGTATAAAGAAATGCACAAAATCTCAAAAACATCGCGGCCATTTTAGTTCTTGCGATTGTGTCATTATGTAACCATTTTCAGTCGCAAAACGGAAAATCTTTAGAGAGACTATACATTCATATATTCCGATATACCATAGGAGCCTACTGTGTCGGGCAAGAAATGTATTTATCCGATGTATCGGTGTATGTGTTTGATAAAGATAAAGCAAGCCATACATCCGCCAGCATCCGCACAGCAGAGTAATGCGTGTTCTGTTCGGACAAACTGAAGCATCTAGCAATTTCTGCTGTTAACCAAATTACTCGTTTTTTGAGTGACACATACAAAAAAAACATTAATCATGTCTCGTCAATACGAGAATGATCCGAAGAGAGCTTATCATCTGTACTAAACTGTACTAATCAATCAATCCGAAGAGAGCTTATCATCTGTACTAATCAATGGGCACCACATAGTTGTTTCGCTTTTCGTGCAAATCGCCTTGGACAGTGGATAAAAGGTGTAGGTTTCCGTTTAAATATGCATAATATGGAGCGAACAAATTATCCAACCGACTGTTACTTCTGTAAAATAAGAAAAACTGTTGTGTATCCCAATGTAATATCGGCGACAAGACCCATTAGCCATTGTACTGATCTTCCTGTTTCTCTATCACCAGAAACATTTGAGGAATCACACAAAGGAAATGTTGACATTGTCTCTAGCACTGATCCATAGTTTATTAATGAAGATCCCATTGAGCCACATTTAATTACACAGACACAACTAAACTACGTGGTCTGAATCGTGATTTGAACTTAAGCAAAATGAAAGCCAAGTTACTTGGCTCCAGATTGAAAAGTTGGAATTCATTGGAAAACAATCCCAAAACTTTCATCATTTTTGTAATCACTGAAAGAAGTTTTTTGAACTTTATGGTATGGATGACAATCTTACCTACTGCAGTGATGTTGATTGTTTGATGGACGGGACACAAATCCGAAGAGTGTCGACTTATTGACCCATCAAAATTTAGTTAGGAAGCAGTTCTATTGCACAGTGGCAATGCATTGCTTTCAGTTTCTATTTCATATTCCATTCATCTAATGGAATCTTATGAAACTATGCCTTTTAGCAAGCATAGACTATAAACGATAGGAGTGGAAAATACGTAGTGTGGAGATCTGAAAGTTATAGCTTTGTTAGTAAGATAGTTAGTAGCAACTAGGATTTATTCTCTCTTTCCCGACCACGGACCGCTGAATTGGGAGCCACTGAAAAGTAGGAAAGATGCGTCTTTTACAACAGCGGAACTAAATTTAGTAGCTGAAAACTGAAAAACAACAAATCGCCCGGACCTGGAAACATTTCAGCTGAGTTCCTAAAGCGGGTAATACTCGAAGAGCCAGAATGGGTATTGAGATTTTACAATAGGCTAGGTACGCTACGTACGCTAGGTACGTAAAATATACTGATGGCGAACACCGACATTGCTCTACTGAGAATCCAGGCATGGATAGAAAGTAAGAACCTAGAACTTGCGGCCGAAGAAACAGAAGCGATAATAGTAATGCCTCAGAGAAAAATAATGCCAATAGAATTTAATCTCGGCGAAGAGAAAATAGGGCCCAAAAAGAGCATTAAATATCTGGGTGTATGGTTCGATTGTAAGCTTGCGTTTGCAAAGCAGATCGCGGAGACCGTTGTCAAGTGCGAACGGACGGTGCGCGCCCTCTCCGCGATAATCCCAAACATCGGCGGACCCAGGGCATCCAAGCGAAGGCTGTTGGCTTCAGTTATTGGTAGCCAGATGTTGTACGCTACGCCAGTATGGAGGAAGGCAATGCATAATAAAAAAAACTGGCGCAAAGACTAAAGAGCACGTACAGAGGAGTCTGCTTGAGAATATGCAGTGCTTATCGCAGTTTCTGCTGAAGGCGCTTGTGTCATAGCTGGGGTGCCGCCAATAGATATTCAGGTAGAGGCAAGACACAACATCCGCCAAGGCATGACTACGAGAGATGCTAAGGAGAAGTTGGTGAGTGACTGGCAGGCCAGGAACGTGAGTTTTAAAGCGAGGTGAACACATACCTTGATCCCGAATATCAAAGTTTGGTTAGATAGGGACAAGTGGATATGAGACAGGCATTGTCTTGGCATGGCTGCTTTAGGGGCACCTCTATGCAAAAAATAGGGACGGTCACGAGTGTATGTTTTAGAATTGAGAATTTCATCGCGTCACGGACACAGGCAGCACTGTGGAATCCGATGTACGTCGTCGCCAGAGACATACTGGCAGTAAGAGATAGAGGAGAGACGTCAGAGATCTTGAGCAATGACAGCTCCCATAACGAAGTAATACGAAAGTGGTTCCGTTATGGGAGTGCGAAAGAGGGGGTAGTCTTTAGTGGGTATACGGATGCAAGAGTATGTCGGAGTCCCACACTACTTGGGAAAGGACAATAAGTACCCAGTGCCTATAAAAAGTTTTCCACCCATACAAAAAAAAGGATTTACTAAATACACTTCCTTTTGCGAGAATGGGACAGTCGTGCTTGAAGTATTATATTGTGAAAAGTTGGTCAAGTGGGTGGGTAGTTGTTGCGTGTGGAGTTAGGGCTGATGAAGAATTTTGTAAATGGTATGGGCCGTAGCAGGGAAGTTTTCGGTAAATAAAACAAAAATTTCCAAAAAGCAACGATGCTAAGAAGAGCGCATATTTGTGCGCCTTTAAATTTGGCAATTAATGAACGAATGGAAAGGATTGGAAGGATTGGATGGAAAGGACAAGATAGCGTGGAATTGTTTCAAATATGTCGTAATCTTATTTCTGGGCAGGAAGTGTAAATTTTCAGAAACCTTGTTTTACCATAAAATGCGTTATAATATGTAGCTAAAGGTGTATTGCTTACATTACCATTTGGAGTTTCTCCCGAACAATTTGGGAGCTGGAAGTGATGCGCATGATGATCTTTTCCACAAAACCTTTCAACTGATTACAGTTGGTCACTGATTAGAGAAGACCCTAATAGATTATTAGACCAAAAGGAAACTGTCAAATAGAACATTGAATGGGTTTTGTGAACATAATATTAAATTGCACGCAATTATTTCTAAGCAAAATTACGTTTTCTTCTGAAGCTATACATGATAGGAGAACCCAAAAGCAGAATCAAGATCACCTGTTTGCATCTAGGAACCAGAAAAAATGTTAGTTTTGATCACTCTAAATGTAGATTTTATAGGTTTCGCAAGTGCGGTAAAATGACCATATTTTTCTTTTACATTAATATGTACATATATATTCTGTGACGTAATTTGTTTTAATTATTTTTATGTATTCCGATTTTCCACATCCGAAAGAAATCTATGAGGTTCCGTTCTAAAACTATTTATATCCATCGAACACAAAAATTAATTTCCTACCACAAACCGTGAAGTGCAGTGCTGTCATCGCAGAACTGCGGCGATAAAATATTCAAATCTAATTAGGTGTAGCGTGTAATTTGCAACACGTGTCGGTGTCACGCTACTGTCTCCCGGTGGCAGGTGTCCGACCGAACGACCGACGGGCAATGCAAGAGGCAAAACGAGAAGATATCTGTGCGTGCGTGCGTGAACGTTGTTGAAAAGGCATCGCGTGCGTGGAGGGTGTTATGCCTCTTTCTGTCTCCGCGAACGTGTTATTGTCGTTTCTAACCCGAACAGAGTCACTTATCATCGATTTTTGTGGCTGGTCACTGCCTCCTCCTCGCTGTGGTCGGCGATGTCAAATCGAGCGACTTTCGTTTCCCTGTGCAAGAGAGAGGCAGTGATCGCGGACGTTCCCGCTGTATTGATTGCGCAGGTCGCGTAACATGTTCGCTTTTCATTAAATCTAATGTCCACTTTCATTCGAGGAGATATACTGTCGATGTTGGAGATAACAAGGATTTCTTGCGGTATGGTAGATATGTCATGAGGGATATACCGGTGAATTATTGAACCAACGTTAGTTAGTTCGTGGAAATGCTATGTAATTTACTTAAAAAATGTAAATACAGCCAAACAACCTCAATTGAATGGCTCCAGATTAAAAGGTTGGAATTTATTGGAACACTGTACCAAATTAACCATTTTCGCAATCGCTACAGGAAGTTTTCTGAATTATATGCTAGAGATGTCAATCATACCTACTGCAGTGACGTTGATGGTTTAATGGAAACCTATAGACCTAAACACAAATTCGAAGAAAGTCGACTGTTTATTGATTCACCAAAATTTAGTTTGGAAGCAGTTTTATTGCACATTCAATTCACCCAAAAGAATCTTATGAAAGTATAAAATGCTTTTTAACGGGCATAGACTATAGAAAAATAGGAAAATATGTGGAGATCTGAAAGTTATAAGCTTTTGCTATAGGAATGCAACAACTGGGATTTACAAAATACAGTTGCTTTTTGCGCGAATGCTGCAGTTTTATATTGTGAAAAGTAGGCAGATAGCCGTTTCTTTGCAAGTAATTGCACATTTACACTAGTATTAAGAAATATATTCGCGTGAAACTACATATTTTGTAAACTTATTGTGTAAGTTAAGTTTATTCAGATCAGTACGCCTGGCTATACTTTGTTCACCGAACAGATGGTGCGATCACGTGATGATCATGCATCGTGCCGGTTTTACCCTGGAAAACACAAATATAATTATTTCCAGCAATGACAATTTGTAACCTATTGCGGAAACATATTCGTCTTTATAATGAAAAGTAAACTTTCATTTTATGCTTTTGTTGTCTATTGCAATCTGATTTTTATTTTAAGGTGGAGCAAATAAATAATTATGTATAAGAGGGCGTAGGTGGAAATTTTAAATATTCAAGTGTGATCGGCTTAAAAGAATATAATTTTTCTTAGTAAAACGGTGTTGAATATGTTGTTAAAAAAGTACTTGTGCCGTAACAAGAAGAAATCACAGGTTTTCATTTAATTTGTAAGATGGTTGTGTTTATGCTTTTGAAAAAATGCCTGATAAAAATTATGCGATAAGCCACATTAAAAGTTCTACTACAAAAAAAAAACAACACCAAAAAGCATACTCAACTTGCTGTATATTGTACATTTATTATAAATACAAAGTATATTGACACTGTTTTACCTTGCTCTTTATATTTTATGTGCCAATAGAGTCTTAAAAAATATACAAATATGGAATATAGAGGAAAGGTTTTGGAGTATATAATAATTTTAGTTGAATATGTTTCCACTAAAAATCAAATTGGAGACATTTTAACCAAAAATTTAAGAAGTGAATTGTTTATAAATTTAAGAAACTGTTTAGGTTTAATGTAGAAAATTAAGTAGATTTGATTAAGAAGGGGTGTTAAGAATAATCATAATCGCTTAACTTTCTACTTGTAGGACGTTTTCTTTGTACTTGTACGATGTTCAAGTAAGTAAGAATATGTGTGTGTACTCGCAGTCGTAGCATGTACGAAGTCTCTCTACTCAACAAATGTAGTTAAACTATTACTAAATAAAGCCATTTGAATTACAGTATATACGGTGCGTTTTTCTGCTCAACAAAACCCTCAAAAAATAATTAAATGAAAACAATAAACCCCTTTATATTTAAAGTTTTAAAATATTCTACACCTCCCCCCCCCACCTAAAATGATTGTTCTATATCAAATAAGTATGTAGATATTGTCAAACCCAATTGTAGTTAAAAATTCTCCTTTGTTTGATTCATACAACACCCTTACTTACGGCTGGTACACTCTCAGGCTGGGTCCTTGAGTATTTTAACTTCGATTCAAGTTGCTGCTATGCCAGTTATTGTGCTTAATCATTAAATTAAAATGAAAACCATTAAGTACAATATAAATACATATAATTACCCACAAATTAACAATAATAGGTCAGGGATGACCTAAATGCTCATATTTCTTAAAATTATCTTTTTATTATCCCTCACATAACTCCCAATAAATATTTTTAATTAAACCTATTCTCTTTATATCTTCATACCCCCAACTAAATTGAACTTTTCACACCACTTGCAATACGTAAATGTAAAGTAAATTGCATGATCTATTAATTTAAATTCCTATATTTTCATCTTTTGAAATACATTTACCTCAGTGCTAATAATGTGATGATGCAGTGATAAGTGATTCTACAAGTTACTTATTAAACCTTAATCCTCTACATTAATCTATGACCATTAAACACCCACAGATAATCTATTATTTATTATGCGCAGGTAAGTGGTAATTTTCCCTTCTTATATACTAATAAATACCTTTTGAAACATAGGTTAAATGAGGGAAGAAGGTAGAACCAGCTTGGAGTAGATGTTAAATACTCGATACTCCAGGATTTCAGTTATAATCGGAAATGAGAGGGACGACTAAGATGAATTAGGGAAATATACACTGGGCAGGACTGCTATTTACAAGAATTCATCGGGAATAGCTGGATACAGGTTTACTTTTTCAGGAAACGGTAATTCTTCGTAGATGGTGAGTTAATTAAATTAGTTTTGGCACTTTATTAATGGAAAGCATGATATTCTGTTCCTCAAATTCATTGATTATTGAAATATGATGATATCTTTTAAGATTTTTCAGTATGGAGGCCCAAGACATTTTGTTTTTTCTTTCCCGTAAACAATGTGACGTGGTTACTGATGATGCACGTTATCAATTTCAATTCCCCTTAGTTTTTTTCTCCGCGAGCTTTTATACTAACGCCTAAAGTTTTGTTTCAGTTTTACCACCCTGATGAAAATATAATTTATTTAAATAATTAATTATTTATTTAATTTAATATTACTATTCTTGTTTCCTAATTTTTTGACATCTTTTAATGTTTTTCTTCTAAATCTTTTTAGATTGGACAAATCCTGCGGCTGTCAAATACCAAATGAATTGAAGATTTAATATATAGTCTATTTATACCTGGAAATCGTATGGATATGGATTTATAAGGATGATTTCTTTCATCTACAACCTTTTGCAAGGGGATTCCATCTCTTTACCCTTTTAACTTTGATATTATAATTCTAATTGTCAAACCTTAACTATTTTATACCTTATTCTTAATTAAATGTAAATTTGGGTATTTACAACTTAACTATAATCGTCTTTAATACACATTTTGTTATAAAAACTTAATAATCGAGGACAATAATTCTTTAAATTAATAATTTTCATCTTTTCCGGGAATTTTTGACAATGATCTTTATCTGGAAGTTTCCTATTTTAATTTATTCACTTTAATTGTTCATTATAAATTAATATTGTTTATAAGCCTTCAATTTCACTACTAATACATATAAATTGTCTATAATAGGAATTGCTATCATTGCCAAGAACTCCTCGTTAGCAATCATAATTTTACATCACTTTGTCAAAAAATAAAAATCCCTGCAGCTCTCAGTTCTGACTAAATTACGATGATTTTAATGTTCCTGTAAGCTAAGAGTAATCATTATTTATTATAAATATAATTTACCCTTCCCTAGTCTGACATATAAATATGGGGTGTTCATAAATGAACGTACGCTCCGTTACAATGTATATGCATTTGCTGTTAGAATATGAATAAATAGTTGGCAAGATATATGCCGATATATCTTGTATGTAAATTCAACGTGAACTAAGTATAAGAGAACATGAGACAATATCATGAACGACGTGGAATAAAATACTCTTCAAACCTTGTATGGAACTTCACGTCTAGAAAGCTTACATAGAAAGTATGTTAGAAACATACTTAAAATCTGTGTTGAAGGTAAATCTCGCAGAGGATACACACAGAATGAGTTTCAGAAATTTTATATCTTTGTTTTATTTAAGCTTAAAAATAATCTATTAATTCATTCGTTATAATAACTTCCTGGCAATTAGCATTAGGAATTTTTTCACCGAACCTAATCCGCCTATAAACATCAACAATGATGGAAACGCTACACACACTTCACGATTAATCAAAAGGAACTTGTTTAAATATCGGTCAACTCTAAAGGATGTATAATTTATGCTTGGAATATGCAGAATATAATGAGCACATTTGTGTGGGTTTTTGCTTTACGATCTTTTTTTTTACAGGAGACCAACTTTGGGATACATTTTAGACTACACATTTACATTTAGCAGGGTTAGAGTAATATCAATTAGCCGCATGGTGGTGGTTTTAAGTAAACGACGATAGTAGATTTGCGTGAAAGAAAAAGAGACCCACAAAGCGGCCATTAATTAGCTAATGCAGGAGGCTTCTTAGAATTTCGTTCTCGGCTCTGATAATGTTCTGGAATAAATGAATTTTAATTTCATTAAAGTGGTATTCATTTGCGGCCTGGACAGATTAAGATTGCGAGTTTGCGTGAGCCTTTACATAACACAATCTCGTGCCCGAATACATTTAGGACGAGTTTCGCTAAACGTCGGAGGTGATTCAACGAATCCAAACCGTCGCTTATTTGACACCACCAACGAAAACTTTACGAGCTGTCGTTAAAAAAAAAGTTGATTTAAATTAATTTTAAGAAAATTCAAATAAATTAAATATAAAAGATGTCAAAGTTGTTATTTTTCTTATTATCTTTTCTTTTATCATTATTAAATCTTCGTTATTACTCGAACCTGTTTTGAAATTTTTTAACAGAAAGTAGGATAATTATTTTTAAATTAATTGAGAAGTGTATAAGTTTTACGGAGATACCAACTGTATAATTATTTTTTTGTCGCATTCTCCAAATTACATGATTTCAATAACGTTTTGTGAATTTCGTTTGCAGTTGGGTGATTATTAGTTTCAATGTATTATGTAGGATAATAATAATTACATCTTGTCCAAATAAAAATTTTTAGAATACGGAATTATGGCTTTCACGGGCTACACGTGAGCTTGGCTGTTTTTTTCCGCCAGGCCATTTTCAAGTAACAATATACACGGTGAATCTCTAGCATGTCAGTTCATTCAACACGATGCCTTTTTAGAAAAAGTTCTCGGGCCCATACTTATTTTATTTATGGCCAATATTTTGAGTTGAGTTTGAGAATATTGCAAATAGAGGCTTTTCTTCTCTTAGGTGACCAAGTTTCACAAATTAGTGGCTTCCTTGATTCCCGACCATATTAAACGATGATTGAAATTAATTGACAATAATTGATCAGCTCCGGTACGAGCTGATCAATTATCCCGATTTATCACCGATATCACAATCTATCCTAAGCAAAACAACTATATTTTGAGAAAATCTAGACAAGATACTTTTCTCTGAAGAGTCAATATTTACGTTGAATGGAGATGTAAATGGATAGAGTTATCGGTGCTTAGCTGACCAAAATCCACACTGGACGAAGGAGGGCCACACACAAGAGGCACAGAAAATAAATGTTCGGGGGTTCGAGTGTTAAGTGCAATTTTTTAAAATAATTATATAAATGGTATATATGCGGGTGTCAATTAAGTAATGAGACAACGTAGCGTTTGATATGGCAACAAGGGAAGCACGGGACATGGAGGGGCGACAAGTAGACATTGTAATACGCGTTCAGTGCAAGTTTGAACTCGATCAAGTCACTTGGTTGTCCGTTGTCGTCTCCTTTCCGTGAACCCGGTTTTCGTAGTGCGTTCTACGAATGAAAGACAACGGCAACTGTGTGCTATCAGGTTTTGCTTCAGACTTGGGCAAAGTGCAACAGAAACTTTTGCAAAACTCCAGCATGCCTACAGAGACAGTGTTCTGTCAAAAGCTCAGGTTTTTCGGTGGTTTAAGGCATTTTCAGAAGGAAGAGAGTCGATGGGAGATGAACCACGCAACGGAAGGCCTTCAACTGCAAGAGCCGATGGCAATGTCGACAAAATCCGCGATCCTGTACGTTTAGATCGTCGGTTGACGGTCAGAATGATCGGGGAACACGTGAATTTGTCTCACACCACCATTCATCAAGTTTTGACCAATGAATTGAGAATGAGAAAGATCTGCTCGAAAATGGTCCCGAAAAACCTTTCACAGGAACAAAAGGACATCAGGAGAGAAAGGCGGTTTGACTTTTCGGAGCGATTGAAAATAATGAAAATTTTTTGGAATGTGTCATTAATAGTGATGACAGTTGGGTGTTCGAGTATGACCCGGAAACAAAACGCCAGATTATGGAATGGCACACTTCAGGCTCTCCAAAGCCCAAGAAAGCAAGAAAGAGCAAATCAAAGAGCAAGAGCATGCTGATTTACTTCTTTGATAACCAGGGAATCGTTCACAAAGAGTTCGTGCATCAAGGTTAGACAGTTAATCAACATTTTTACAGAGAGGTTATCAAAAGACTACGAAAAAGAGTCATGCGTGTGCGACCGAACATCAAGAACGATTGATGCTGCATCATGACATTACACCTTATCACACAGTAATTTCCATAAACGGTTTTTTGGCCAGTAAAAATATTTCTGTAGCTCCTCAGCCTTCTTATTCACTTGACTTGAGTCCTTGTGACTTTTTCCTCTTCCAAGATTGAAAATACATCTGAAGGAGCATCATTTTGGGACACTCGAAAACATTCAAACGGCTGTAATCGACCAGCTAAAGGCGATTTCAATATCCGAGTTCCAGCACTGCTATGACGAATGGAAGAACCGTCTCCAACGCTGTGTGGCTTCCCATGGGAGTTATTTTGAGGGAGACAACGTTCAGTTGTAATTATATTCAAATAAAATATTAAGAAATATCAGTCTCATTACTTAATTTACACTCCTCGTATGTATACTATTTATATTTGGGATTAATTTTGGATGCATATTTGGGATCCTGGGATAACTTATACCGAGTTTATCAATCTTGTATCCAAATCCCCTAGATCAACGTCTATCAAATTGCAGATATTTGGTTTCAACATGGTGGCGCACCTCTACATTTTGCTAAACTAGCGTGATTATCTTAGTAAAATTTTCTCTGGTAGATGGATAAACAGAAGAGGATATGTGGAACGACCGACAAGATATCCAGAACTTACTCTGCTCGATTACTTCTCATGGGGTTTCTTGAAAAGTAAAGTTTATTCCGGAAAGTAGAAGTCAAAATATCGGTGATAAATAAAATAAATTTAGGTGTCCCAGAACAAAATGTATGTGCTAAGATATTTGTCTGTGGCGCTTTCTTACAAAGAGGTGTTTATTTCAACCGAATTAAAAAAATAAAATGCAAAATGAATCGCTTGTTGGTATAGTGTCAATAGTCTGCCTTATCTCCAATAACAATAAAAGTCTTTAACGATGCTAATTATTTGAAAAAGGAGGTACGCTGTTTATCTAGAACAAAAGTTATTGAACTTGAACAGTGTTTATAACTGTAGTAATAAGTTTTTCAAAAAAGATTTAAAACATGTGTAAGTCTTAACTACAAATCTCAAGTACAACAAGAACACACATAGTGATTTATTTACTCCTTTTAAATGAAACACGTTGTATATTAAAATATTTTTGGTTTCCTCCGTTCAATATAAAGTAAAAGATATTTATACCGAAACCTAATAGTTTTGGGGATTTTCGACGTTTGCGCTATCATACGAAATCTATGTTTCAATTAGTAGACTTTTAGATTCACCGATTCACTGATTCACAAAGTAAACTTAAGACATCCTACACCAGAACAAATGGTTTTATACCTTTGTCAAGAGTCATTTGCAGGGTTCTCTAACAAGTCCATATTTTGTTGATGCGTCATTATTATTATTTGATCATTCTTAAGCAACGTTGTGGTGTAGCCTCAGTATAGCAAACCGTCACCAACTTTATTTATTACCTTATAGTACAGGATATTCTTAAGATAAATATGAATTTCTACATTTCCAAACTTAAAACTGTTCCCTTTAGATGGCACCTTATATATTTTGCTATTCCGAGGTAAATGTTTATTAGGTGCCAATTTACAGTGGAAGGCTTTTTTTCGGTGATATTTACGAACATACTTTTCTTCTTGTATTTTTGCGTATGGTCGAAATAAATCTCATACGCACAAATACACAGGAGAAAAGGTATCCATTCATTTGATACGAATTAATCTAGGTTATATAAGGACATATTTTGGATTATTTAAGATAAATATTAGTTGTTGAGACTTCTTCACACTTTAATGAAGAAGCACTCATACATTTTGTTGTTGGCTATTTACCGATTTTAAAAGAAATTGTGAAGTAAAACCAAAATATTGCCCATAACACAAGTTGTTATGCGCCCGGAACTTTTTTAGTTCTACAGAATCGAGCTTACAAATTTTAGTATCAAGTTAAATTCAGTATATAAGGTCATCATACATTCGATATACTTTTTTAAAATTAATTCTCAATTGAGTATTATCTCATTTGAAAAACTCTTGTGGGGAAAATGCTTCTTCATTAGCTCATTATAATATTTCACTGTAAAGCTGCTCCTTGATTACTTATTTATACAGTACTTTTATATACCTATATTACATATTATTTATTGCAGTCATTAACAGTAAGTAGGCGTATTTCACCATGGTAATTTAAAATACAATTAAATCAATCATAGAGCTATGGCAAAAACTATCAACCGGAGATTTAAAGAAACGATCATAATTGGTGTATTAAACTGGAGGTTAACAATTTACTTTAATAGAATTGAGGAATGTTTCCTTGAATGTAAAACAAAAACACAAAGAATTTTATCTAATTGTGGTTTCAATTGTTTTTCAACAAATTTAAGGCCGCAAGATAAGTATTGGTCATAAAACAGTTTCCAATGTCATGGTATATTATGTGGTTAAATTGACAATTAATATGTGGTAGGCTAGACTATAGCAGAATAATTAACAGTTTCATAATTTTCATTATGATCGTCATCAAGTTCAGGATAATAAATAAAAGTGGTTCAAGTATTAATATTAGCCGGTTTACGTGTATGTTAGAATGTTGCAATCCCACCCGGGGCGAATAACTGACGAAGGACACGCATGTTTAAAACACGCAAAAAGCTATAATTTATTTAAAAAAATATCGCTTAGATAATATAATTATCCGTTTACGTATCAATAATCTGAATAATTTACAGAAACAGTATTCTATCAGCTCCGAGCGGTAGCCTTCGGACAGCTGGGACGACTAAAATTTAATTTAACTGAGATTGTTTCACGCTGATTAATAGTGATCAATATGTTTCAAGCTCGTAAAGATGACTTCTACTTAACTGTATTCCCATTTAAGCCAATGCGGTATACGCATTAATACTTGATGTCTAGTAAAAATAATTATACGCTGTGAAAATGAGATATGTGTTATACGTTAAAAAATAATAAAAAATATTTTAATTACCTCCTTTATCATGGTTTAAAACTGTTTAACTTTTTTTTAGCCTAGGCATACATCAGGTTCTGTTTGTGGATATAGTAGTAAGAACCGTAAGGTTAAAATGGAACGTCAGATTTTCTGTATTTACTAAGAAGCAACAGAAGTTTAATAAAGAAATTTATGTTGTTTAATATCATTTTTACTGCAGCCACTTTTTATACGGTTTAGGCTGCAAATAAATACAGCAAGGCCTCGACATACGATGGTAATCATTTGACGATACTGATTGTACCTTAACGGATGATACTAATTGTAAGTTGAAACTATTTTAAAGAAAAATAATGCACCTACATACTCCAAAATTAATAATGTATTTAATGTATAAAACAATACATTCTAGTAAAAACAATAATACACATGTCTCCTTACTACGAAAAGTCCGCATTTTATTTTTTGTCAATTTTGATATATTGATAGTGTAGTTCACATCACTTTTGTCTATACTTTATTCACCGAACAGATGGAGTACAAAAAATGCGTGATACGAAAACTAAGCTTTCTATTGGTTGGTAATAACTCCCGAAAAGTCCATTGCAAACGATGTAAATTAAAAAAAAATGTATTAAAAGGCACCCTTAAAAATTCAAGAAGCGATTATTCGAATGATGCTATATACCTGTTTAAATAACGGTGAAGATAGCGTCATAAGTTCTAAGATTAAAAACAAATATAACAATTGCACTGCTAAAGAGGGCAGAAAGATAATAATAAATTAAATTCATTGATTTAAAATGTATAACAAAATGTATAATATATCGCTGTATTGCATACCAAGGACGCGCAGTGTTTAAATGCGGCCTCGTTTATTTATTCATTTCAGCTTTGATCCCGTTTCTTCCTCTATATTCCATCTGTGTGTCTTTTTTAAGACTCTACTAGCACATAAAATTTAACGGGCAAAGTAAAACAATGTCAATATACTTTGTATTTATAATAAATGTACAATATACAGACCGTTGAGTACGCTTTTTGGTGTTGTTTTTTTGTAGTGTTGGAATTTTAAAGGTGGCTAATTACATAATTTTTTCATAAGCATAAACATATCCATAATTAAAACATCTTCTAAATAAAATAAAACCTGTGATTTCTATTTGTTGCGGCACAGGTACTTTATTAATAACATAACAATATTTTAATTTTCCTCCTACGCCATCTTATACATTCTTATTTATTTGCTCCACCTCAAAATAAATATCAGATTGCAATAGACAGCAAAAACATAAAATTGAGGTTTACTTTTCATTATAAAGACGAGTATGTTTCCGAAATAGGTTACAAGTAGTCATAGCTGGATGGAAATAACTATTTTTCTGTTATTCAGTATAAAACTTGCTTTGCACGTGCACGATGCATGATAATCACGTGATCACTCCATCTGTTCGGTGAACAAAGTATGCGCCAATATTAATTATTCCTACAGCAAAGTGTAACATTTACCATCAGAAATAATATTCCTTCTATTACTTCATTGGGATAAAATCTAATTGTGTGCTTTTACTTTCTCCTACAAATAGTGGAATTTTTACTACAATTTTTGTGTTGCAATTTTATGAGTAATTTTGCTGTAAATTGTGCTTGTCACTATATGTACTACAAAGTGTGGTACAAATGTTTACAATCATAATAAAATCTACCGCATTTTTCTCTCAGTGCACAAACATTGTTATTAGAGATTAAGTTATGTTGTTGAACATCTTCATCAAACTGGAAGAATATACTGTAGAGATTACTCCTCCCGCACAAAGCATTAATTAATTCGGGACTACACGTGTTTCGGGAATAGGTGGATTCCCATTATCCAGTCGTATAACCGAATGAAATTGGAAGACTACCTGTTTGGTGCATTAAACAGTGGTTGGCTACAAAGGGAAAAACGAAATCAAAAACGAAAAGTTTTATCACTTACAGGTATTGCACTAATTGCTAAGGCTTTGGATAGAGTTAAAAAATTACATTGTTTTTCTAGTTGTTTAACTTAACTGTTAGTTAATACTTCGATCTGAAAAAGTTTTAAAACGAATGTTGATTCTTTTTAGATTTTTTTATCTCCTGTATATTTGTACGTAATGTAGCTACGCGCTTTTCGTACTAAGGCGACGATATGTGTTATAAAACAAAACAATAAGGTAAGCAAGTTACAAAATGTTTACTTACACACCATGTCATTATACTTATAATAATATTATGTAAGCAGTCTTTCTTTTTCTGTGGGAGTTATAAAGAAAATTGTTGAATACAGACTATAATTCACGATCATTTTGAAATAGTGATTTAATCTTCTACTTTACACTTAAGTTGATTATTTGCGATGTGAAAGTGGCTTTTCTTTGGTTGTTACACTTTTTCCAGTTTAAATCTATAGTCTATAGATATTTTTTTTTCCTGTTTTGCCCTAAATTTATCTATTTTTAGTTTCTAGTTTTTCTATTTTTGTAACTCCTCAGAGTTTCGAGGTTTAGTTCTTACTCCTGTTTCCTCGGTAATCAACTACAACTTCGTCATTGAATTTCAAAGTCGCTTCATACCAAAAATTCAGTTTCTTTGTTTATGTAGATATGTAAGTTTACGTTTTTGTTTAATTGTACCAGAAAACATTAATTAAATGTTATAGTTATTCCTCTAAACTATAAAGTTCAATGTTCTGAAATTAAGACTCAATTATTGATATTAAATAATTAAAGTTCAACTAATAAAAATTAATGAACATTTAGAAAACATATATTTTAAATAAAACAATCGCCTATAAGTGCTGCAACCGCTGCAGTTTAGAGTAATAGCTGTCACCTACCAATGGTTAGAAATACATCTCGTACCCTAAAATCATATAATACAAACCTCCATTAAAAACGCTTCAAGCCAAAGTTTATTTCGAAAATGCTTAATCCGACTTTGGAAATTCATATCGTTTTTGGAAACCAATATTGATATTTGCTATAGAAAATTTTCATTGTAGCGTACATTGATGTCATCGTATGTCGAGGCCTTATTCAATTGCATCCCTTGTTTCTGTTCTTATCTCCTTCGTGGCCAAGTATGCGATCCGCAAGCTCACCTGCAACAACACAATCAAAATTAGTAAGTAATTAGAAAGGTACATGAGTTGAATCATATTTTATTTGAACAAACGAATATAAAAATTAAGCATAGCCTATATTAGCAAACTGCAGGTTCCAAAATGTACTGACTTGTATTTATAAACGTACATTATTAGCTTGTACAGCTTAATGTGTATTCACGAATAAGTATTGAACATTACTGTATCTAACGTTTGCCAAATTGAAATAATAATAGCAGCAAGTACAGTCCCAGCATGTTTACCGATAACGAAACAGTTACTATTGAGTGTGGACGCATTCTCAAGGCGACTTCCAACTAGCGCGTAACAACGTCATTGTCGTAGACACATTATCAAAGTTACGACAAGATATAATGATAAATCCTAGAGCCTTAGATGCGGATAGACACATATGATTATACATAAAGTATGTATGTATATTCCACAAAAGAAAGGTGTGCATCAAATAATGCCCCAATATCTGTCATTTTGAATATTTTAGATACCGAAAGTGTTACTTTATTACATTGTGTTTGTTAATTTAGTTCTCAGTGGAATGATACATTTCTGTGGAATTACTTGGTCATAAAGTTTTCACTTTGCTGTAGCAATTGTGTGAGATTACACTTACTATTGGTTTTGATAATACATATGCTAGCGACACTGATGTGTAACAATGCAGGTTCACTGCAATTTAAAAAAAATACGTTATATAAATACGATATATTAAAATAAGCAAGAACGAATAATTAAAATACCATATCATGCTTGAACCATATTTATAGGCGCGTGTAAACGATAAACATTGGTTTTTAGAATAAATTATTATATTTCCATGCATGTCAGTACTATACTTATTACTCCCTGTCGTTTTGCGTTATTAATGTCTTATGGAAAACCTAATGACGGCATGAGCTAATAATGATTGGTTGTAATAAATTTTGTATGTTCAGTGTATTAATTGAAAATTTTACTTGGAGGTATAACAGTTCGTGAACTTCACAGTTATCCAATAATTATATTTACGATTTGGATTGTACAGGGTTTTGATATATAGCTTTGAATTGTCACGTTTCCGTCTGGGTTCAAGCACAGGCTAATGATCAATCGTTAATTTTTAATTATTCTCAATGAAATAATAAGCAACGTTACACCTTTCTAGCTGTAAAAATGCGTTGTATAGGCTGAGTCTGAAATACGAATCCAAACAATAATATGCAGTAGCTGCAATAATATATGCACCATCGCAAGCACTTATCTGCAAGCATTTACGAGAAAACATGAATGTTGTGAGGTAGTGCCGGACCTTACCATAGGAAATGCAAGGGGTTATTATTCCTGATCGGATTTGTGCGTAGAGTATTTTATTTCCGTTCAGCTGTTCAGTGTATTAACGAATGTTGTAGTAAAAGCACGAAATAAAGAATCTCTAATTTAAACGAAAAAATTGCGTATGTATGAAATTATATTTACAAAATGCGATTTGTTAAAGAATTGTTACTGAACGTGTTACTGACCTTTATTGATTCTCAACTGTTAAATATTTATGTTTCTTTTTATCTCAGCAACTGCATAACTAAAAATAGTAAACTAGAATGAATACAATGTATTCATGGCTGTACACATTTGGAATATTGTCAAACAAATCTCCCACATTGAAGAGAAATAAATATGTGATGTTGTAGTGGTTTACAGTATTTCACATGTAATGTATAGAACTACCTACAAGTTTCAATCGATATTTAGTGTTGATGTGATTAAAACCACGTCAACCTACAAATAACTAAGATTTCGTTTGGAGTACCATATTACTACCAAAATGGGGAATAATTTCGTGGTAATATTAACGGATCTGCCTCGCTCGGTCGCTGAAACGTAGCAGGGTAGTTCCCGCGACCAGCAAATAGTTCATATATGTCTGACGTATATAGTTCTTTCTTTCTCTTTCATGTTATCGTCTTAGAGTTTGTTTGAAGTTATTATTTTTGTATATGTACACATAAAGCCACTTGTGTTCCAAACAAAATGTTATAGAATATAAAATGAAAGTATTTTAGAATGAAAAGATTCAAAAAATTAAGTATATAAAAATATATTAAAAAAATATATAAACATACCTATGAGATCACACAACACGTCTGATTGTATTAGCTTCAGGTAGTCCTTACGTACAGACAGCTGTTTCGAACTCACTTAG
>JARFOC010000651.1:873938-915819 GCA_031763485.1 Osmoderma eremita
CGAAGTTCAAGAGGAAGTACGGCAGTATTTTACAAATTTGGATCGCACCTTTTACGAAGAGGATTTATACAAGCTTGAGCCTCCGTGGGATGAGAGCCTTAACATTGGCGCTGATTAAAAAAAAGTTGAAAAGTAGCTAACAGTTCACGCTTTTATTTAGTGTATGTTTGAATTCTATAAATAAAGTAGTCTGTCTGCAAATCACAATCGCTGCTCTGCTAGACTATGTAATGTTTTTCATTTACAGCTGCACAGTATAACAATAAAGAATCATAGTGCAAGTATAACCAAAAGCAAGAATTACATATGCATATACGATCATATATATATACATTCATACTTAAAAGGAAAAAATGAAGTTCTGAGACCTAGATTTATGAATGAGTACACGACGAAATAAGAATCGGCTCTTCATCTTAATTTGTCTGAATTTCCTCTAGAAAGTTTTGTTTATTGATTGCAGGTGTAACGAAAGTAACCAGCAAAAAAAGAGATCGATAAGTATCTCAGGCACGTAATCGATAGTTAGCGAGATAAACGGTTCTCTTTTACGACATGATGTGTCATTTTATACGTGACTCCTTGTTCAGAAAACACATGCATTTTTATTTGTTAATTTATTTATTTATTTTTTATCCTAACGCGTATTTCTACATACACGTAATACTAATATATTTGCGCACTTTTGAATCACATTTGTATTAGAAAGTTATTCTTTCAGCAGGTAACAGAGGAACGGTGAAATCAATCTCCCAGGACGTGAATTAATTGGTACGGTGTTCTTTGTGGTCGTATAATAATGAGACCTTTCTTAAAATAAGTAATACCACACTGTATTTGCATATTAATGTTACAATAAATGATAAAGCTATTCTAACCAAAAAATAAATTCCAGTACAAATGTGTATGGAGGTAACTGTTACACAAATAATTTACATATTTACATATAACCAACCTTTGTTAATTCATACCTTAGCGATTTTGACCGTTATACCGAGTACGTTTGGTATTTTTAGAAATAGAAAAGTGATATCTAGAAAAATAATAGAAATCTCGTTCGCAAATTTATTATAACACAGTTACAGTAGTTTCACTAGCGGGAAACTAATAGAGGTCTTCCTATTTAAAAATTACACGAACCCTATTATAATTTTTGAAATTTTAGGACTCCTGTTTGCATAGATCATTTTTTCCAATTTAATAACAAACTTTACATCTGTAACGAAGGTTTTTGATAATGGCCTATCCGCTTAGCCCACTACAAGCAGAAACGTTCATGAATCATTTAGAATCTTTAGTATTCAACAACCCGTCAACCAACCGGATTTTGTTTGAGCATAGATATGTAGATGATATTTTAATATGTTTTACCGACACACTTAGACCATAAGAAAAGTCATTAGATTTCGTGAATAAACAACAATAATTTAATAAAATTTACTGTGGAATTAGAAGATGACGATTGTAATCATTTTCTTTTGGATTTAACTATAAGCAAGTTAAATAATAATTTGAATTTTGCCATTTACCATAAGACCATAAGAGTCATATACTGACACCACTATACACAATTCATCAGCACATCCTTTCCAATAAAAGTTTGCATCGTATCATTGATTTTTACATAGTTTGATTACTTAACCACTCTGGAAAGTAAACATTGATAAAGCATTTAATTTAGCAGTTAATAATGGTTACAGTTCAGAATGAATAGACACCATGCTAAATAAGAAACTACGAGGAATGTCCGGTTACTATAGACTAAGTAAAAGTGTAAACTGTTACCTACTTTTCAATATAATCGCCGCCATTATTAAGGCACTTATCCCAGCGAGGCACAAGCTTCTGTAAACCCCCTTCGTAAAAGATGCGACCCCAATTTGTAAAATACTGTCGTATTGCTGTCTCTTGAACTTCGTCCTCGTCTTCATACCTTCTACCCGACAAATCCGCTTTCAACGGCCCAAACAAATGAAAATCCGAAGGAGCCAGGTCTGGACTATGCGGCGGATGGACAATAACTTCCCAATTGTGTTTCTGAAGCCAGGCCTTCGTCTGATTTGAGGTGTGCGATCTTGCATTGTCATGCAACAACCTGATTCCTTTCGTCAACCTTCCTCTTCTTTTCTGCCGAATGGGTATGTGTTGTTCGAAAATTTGACAATAAATATCGCTGTTGATTGTCGCTTTCGGTGGTAAAAACTGTATGAGTGAAGTGCCTTGCATATCCCAGAACATAGTTGCCATTGTCTCTTTGCAAACTGCAGAACTTTTGATTTTTTCAGTGTTGGTCAACTCGGATGTTTCCATATCATGGATTCTTTTTTTTGACTCGGGGCTATGGTGGTGTACTCACGTTTCGTCTCCTGTAACTATCGACTCGAGATATCCGTTTTCCTAACGATAGCGCGTTAAATGCTCCATTGGCGCCACAATTCGTTGCATTTTGTGTTGGTTGGTCAACAGCTTTGGTGCCCATCTCGCGGACAGTTTTTGATAGTCTAATTCGGATACGATTTCACTAACATAGCTTTTAGGAATGCAGTAGAGCAATTTCCCGTATTTTCAACCGACGATCTTCTCGAATCAGCGTATCAACCTTTACTTGATTCTCATGCGTTTTTGTTGTTGATGGTTCTTTTCGCACACCTTCGGGATCAACGTTCAGAGCTGTGCGTCCACTTTTGAACTGTTTACACCGAACACTAACTTGCTTTCGACTAATGATGCCTTCTCTATAAGCATTCAGTATTTTTTTAAATGACTGTCGGTGTTTCTGTCGACCGGAGCATTAAAAATGACACCTTATTGTGATGAAAAAAACCTTACTTGAACTATTTATTATAACCACAACTCAATTATTTTAACTCTCAAATAACCAGAAACTAATGTGTGAATGTCTTTTTCATTATTTTCAACACTCTACCTCATTCACAATTTATACAATGTCACAATCTTCACGCAATTTTCAAGTCTTACCTTTTGTAACGGTTTTGTGAGAAGTTCTGCCAACATTAAATCTGTCTGACATTTACATTGCACCTTTCCTTTGTTGACAAACTCCTTCACAAAGTGATATCGAGTGTCTATATGCTTGGTGCGATTAGACAGTTTCTCCTCCTCAGTGAGTCTGAGACAACTTTGATTATCTTCATACACTGACGACTGTTTCATATATACGACCTTTTTTAATTTCCCATTAAGAAAAGTTGCTTTTTCATCGAAGTGTCGTACTATCATATCCTGCAATAGACAATAAGATCCTGAACGTCGCTTGCTTTACTACAGGAGCAAACACTTGGTCATAGTCTGTCCCGTACTGCTGAGAGAAGCTTTGAGCAACCAATTGAGCCTTGAAACAATTTTTCATACCAGTTGCAGCTGTTTTCAACCTGTATATCCATTTACACCCAATGATCTTGCGACTATCCGGTGGTTTACACAATATCCAAGTTTGATTTTTTCTCAACGAGTTCATATCGGCATCCATACCCTTGATCCATTCTTTCCTCTGATTACTAATATTAACTTCATAAATATTCTTTGGTTCAGTCATTTGAACTTCTTAATTTCTTCAATCAATCGACGACGACCAATCGATACCTTTATTACAACGCTCAGACACCCGTACTTGTTGTCTTTGTTCATCCGTATAATCTGCCTGTAACTCACTTTGCTTATTCACCTCTTCGATATCCCCATTAGTATTGTCTTCATTGCGTTGACTTAAGTTGACCTCTACATCGTCATATTCTTGATAAAGATCTTCCATAAAACGAACATCACGGCTATTGATAATCTTTTTCTTGCTTGAATCATAACATTTATATGCCTTTGAGTGTCCATTATAGCCAAGAAAGATCATTGGTACTGCAACATTATATAAATTTTCTCGTTTCTCTTTTGGAACATGGACGAAACACCTACGTACATCCAAATATTGCCAAATGTTTCATGTTCGGTTTATATCCATTCCAGAACTCATAAGGAGTCTTATCAACTGTTCGAGTTAGCCGAAGTCAGCCCAAAAACTATTGGATAATTTGGCCTACAGAAGCATACACTTTGTCATTTCAATCAGTGTTCTGGTCTTACACTCAGCTACTCCATTCTGCTGAGGAGAGTAAGGAGCAGTATACCGAATTTGGATTCCCTCGCTCCTTAGGAATTCAATGAGTTCATTGTGCATGTATTCTCCTCCTCTATCTGATCTTATTATCTTTGGTTTTCTTTCAAATTTATTTATTAGTTCTATATACTCCTGCATTTTTACCACTTCAGAATTGTATTTTAATAGGGAAATAATAGTATATCGAGAGAAATCGTCAATAAATGTTAGTATATATCGCTTTCCGCTTGGCGAAACCGTCTGTATAGGACCACAAACGTCTGTATGGGTGAGTTCCAATACTGACCTTGATCTTTTCAGTGACTGTTTCGGAAATGGCAATCGCGTCATCTTCCCTTTCGCGTAAACTTCACATGAAACTTCAATGTTACAATCCTCAACTAAAAGATCACTGGCTAGTCCGTTTAAATACATTGTTTTTATCGATTCTGAATCCCGATGACCAACTTTAGTTTGTGTTCATTTAGTCCATACACTTTATTACATTGTCTTAAGGGAAACAATCTGCTATTGCTACTCGCTTGTCTTTGAAGAACATTTCACATGCACCTGAGATGAATTTTACTTCATATCCTTTGCTTAATAATTTCTTAACTAATAGCAAATTTCCTTCAATATCCGGAGCGTAAAGGACATCACCAACTTTTGCAATTGATTTTTCCCCTTTTGAATTCAGAAATTCTATAAGAAATGTTTACCAATTAACAAAGGCAAGTACATTATGACCAACTCACTTACAACGCCATCTGGATCAGAACCAGGAGAATCTTTAAAGTTGATCAAATTCGAAATGTTACGGAAACAATTCAGCGTTCAGCAATACTACACGGATCTTTGAGGGTTAAGAGACCACCAACAAGACTAAAATTATAAAGAGGAGGAATATATTATATATCATTATACTATGCAATTGAAAACAATAGCTTATGTTGTTTTACAGTTTGTGATGAATGTCGGAATTGTATTCACAAAATAAATCTTATGGGTACCTAAAGATAATTGAAGAGTACGCTTAATTTAGAAGAGGGTTTCATTCGACCATTAACATACACAACAGTTTGAAATATCCTTTTTTTCCATTTTTTATTTTCGCATAAATTTGTTAATTTCGTCCAACATAAAATTTTGTTTATTCACATAATTTCCTTTAGTAAATTTGATACTATCCTAGTTTTCGCCCATCTTATAATTTTATGATAAAGTTTAATAACTACCTGCTTGTCCATTAAAATATTGTCAGATAAAAAGAGTCCGAATGTCATTCAACTGATGTTATCTTAAAAAATAATAAAGTTATTAAGGCTACTTCGAACTAATATGATCTATACATTTGTGAATGTGCCGCGTATTGGCACGCGGCATTGGCTCTTTGTTAAAATTAATTAGCATGTTATACATATGCATATTTGACAAATAATCATTTAATAAATTAGCTACTGAGATATTTCAAGCATATTCTGTAACGGTTGCTTAGAAAATATTTGGACGTGCACTAGAAATTCGCCACGCAGTTTTATTTTGTGTTAGCTTCAAACCTGTGAATAAAACGGCAAGGTCAATTTAAATTAGATTTTTTGTAATACACGAGAAATAATTACGGTTTTTGTACGGGATTCTTGAATAACAAAATAACGTTACGTTATTTTAGCGGTGACGGTGCTGCTACAATGCGTGATGGCGTAACGTAAAGAAAAAATGAAATGACCCTTTCTTTATTTCTGGTCCTATTGAAAGGTGCTATACAATGCGATCAATACTGAGCGTATCTCATTGGCAAAATGTGCGCCGACGTAGAAATTGTATGTATTGCGTGATACGACAAATACGTAGGTACATACATACATTGTAGATATATATATATGTATGTAAATGGGCGTACATATATACATGCGTTATGTGTATTAAGCCCTAGTATATACAGGGTGAGTTAATGTAATAATTGTCGTTTGCATCTATCAACTGTGCCCGCAGCTTATACGTGAGCAGTTCAGGAATTAAAATGGGTAAATGCTCGTAATTTATTTATTTGTAGTAAGAACTATGTCAAGTCTTACATCGTTGGAATCATTGAAAAGATGACTTTTATGAAGTTATAGTCGACTATGGTTTCAATTAAAAAAGAACAAATTCTTTGTCATATCTAAAAATTAAGGCTTAAATAAAAAGTTGGGTTAGATTGTCTCATTCAGCATATATGTACCTATAACCTTCTCCTTCTGAAGTCAAAAATATCAGAGCTACAGACACCGAACGAAATAGCAAAAAAAAGTTTTTTCGAAATATCTGGTTAGCTGTGCATTAAAAAAAAGCGAAAGAATCATTCTACTGAGCACGTAAAACTGCAATCCTTTTCCCACTCTATCGTCACTCTATCTCCGTTAGTTTCCGAGATCCCCATGCTAAACATCGGCAAAAGTCACCATTGTTGGTTTGTTTGCACCTACAAACGATTCCAGTTTTCGCAATATTTATCCTGGGTCATCTGAAATTTGGGAGCATAGCTCGCGCTACCGACATGTGAGAGCAGATATGTCTGGCGTTGCTGAACATATGAAAAAAGCCGGAGATAACATAAATATAGAGAATTTAAAACGAATGAAATCGGTAACTTCGACGGGCGAGCTAGATGCTTACGAATCCATTTATATTAAAAAGAATAATATCCTTCTTAATCTGGAATAAAGCACACACTTAAGAATGCTCGGGTGGTCCTTCTAAGAATGTTTGCGTTCGGGGGTGTGTGAAAAGGTTGTAAATATGTTAGCGATAGGTACACCGAATAAGGGGAGCAGGAAAAGTAGTGTATGCTTTTAGTTATGGTTATTTTGCGTTCATTCGGTTATACGACTTGATAATGGGAACCCACGTATTCCCGAAACACGTGTCGTCTCGAAATTAATTAATACATTGTGCGGGAGGAGTAATCCGAACAGTGTGTTTATTGTGTTGCCCTGTAGTTCTTGCAATCTTTAATGAAATTCGTGCTCTAGATTTTTCGATGACCGCAGAGGCCATCACGGAGCGTTCGTTCCAGTGACTCTTCCTCGCCGACATACTGTAACGTTCGCTGGACTAGTCCGAAGCCATACATTTTGCCACAACATCAGACGCAGTTGATTTTACGCATCCAAAAAAAAAAAAAACGAAATGTTTCTGTGCGCAAAGGCTGTTCTTCGGTTATAATCGATACTTTCAACATCGCGGCCAGCTTTATGTTATAGCTGGTTACCAGTAGCATCTAGCTTTCTCGGACAACAACACAAATTGAAATTTGTCTGGATTTTGGCGACGCAGCCTATATAAGCAGTCAGTAGCGTAAACCGTAGAAATAATGGTAGCAAAATATATATATAAATAGATATTAATAAATAAATTGTGTGATGATTGTGATGGCTAAAGCTGACATATCTTACTTACATAACACTGACGTCATGAGAAAGCGTTTGGGGTAATGTGATTTCCATTTGAATTTCTGCATGATTTAGGCCTTAGTGTCACATGAAATTATAATAACTGTCACATTTGCAAAATTCTAAAATGTTTAATTTGGAACACAAAACATTTCTCGTTGAAAGCTATTTTAAAAACCATTCATTTTCAAATAATTTTATAATGTTTGTGCTTGTTGTGTTCATAATCCACAATTTGTTGCTTCTCTTCCATTGTAACAATTTTTACTCATTGTAGTTAATTTGACCTGCTCTGTTAGATAATAGAAATATTATTATTAAGTGGATTGTTACGGTTTAGTGAGCGTGACGAAGTACGCTGAATGATTCGGAACGATTTGGTAGTATATGTATATAGACATGAATTGTAAGCCGGTGTTCTGTATTATGCATATCTTCCAGAGTGCTATGTCTAAGATTATCTTCCTTTGTAGATTCTGCTGAGGATGGCAACTTAGTTGCCGAAATAGGTATCTGGAGTTCTTCACTCAACAAGGCGGTATGGGAATTTTTATTTTTAATTAGTTGTTTCATTATTAACACATTCATCAAAATGATGCGCTTTCAACAAAAAACTTTGAAGCAACATAAACTAACATAATTATTTGAAGTTTATGATAAATATTACTAACAGTGACATAAGTAATAAAGCAGTGTTATAAACTTTGTACAACTAATTTCCTTACTAAAGGTCCTAGTTTTATGCACCACATGGCTTTAATCTTGAAAAAAGTATGTGGTGTACCCCTTTTAATAACTACTTTTGAAATAGAAGTTTAATTGACCATTATTTAAGAAATAGTCACAATAATGTGACTGCTGGTAATTTGTTAAAAAAAATTTTTTTTTAACAAATTAACAGCATTTTGTCCTAAGAAAAATTGAGCAAATGTAGCTTGCAGAAGCTTACCCGTATACGGTATTTTCTATAGAAAATAATGAATTACTATCACTGGTTACAAAGGACCGAATAAACCAGGAAACAATAGAAATTTTCTTTTGTTATATTAATAGCAACTCCGAAACAAGGAATATAACGAAGTATTGATATAAAAATTCCAGGCCCCATTTTTCCTGGTAGTATATAACTTTGATTGCTATTATGTATTTAAATTTTAATAACAAATTCAAATAATGTTAGATAAAATGTAATTCCCCTTAGTTCAGTATTATTACAAATTTACGGTGTAATTTATCAACTAATATTTATGCCTTAATGCAAGACACCAATGTAAGAAAAGATACGAAGTGCGTTATGTACGGTTAATGTTTGTGGCAGAAACGCCTCAACACAAAATTACATATTATTACTAGTTTGTTCCAGGAATACAATAATTGTATACTGTCGCCTATATTAGAAAAGATCTCGGAATGGTTTAACCCATTGTTAGGGTAAATATGTATTTGATTGTGCAACATTTTTTCTTATGAAATCTCTTTCAAATAATAGTTCAAACGCTGTATTGTAGGCGACAAATAATAGGGCTTGTTTTGTATGGGTTTATCAAAACCTTGATACAATAGATCGAAGAATTCAGGAACAAATCCATATGCCTTATTCTCTTATTGCTAATTCTATTCTTTCTGAATTTTAGAGTAGCATAACCTTGTATTATACGTCAAAGGATTGCAATGCTTAGTATGTTGGTAATTATAAAGAGGTACATAGTAATTAACTATCTTGAACACATTTTGTTTATGTTAGGAAGCTGTACATTCGTTATATTGCCGTGATTATTCAAGATATTACTAATCTTTAAACACGAAATGTATATAGAAATTAACTGTGTACAAATTAACCTAGAGTTATATATATACCAACAAACAAAAACTAATTAAGTTAATAGCCAGCAGAAAAAAATAATAAAATAATATAATAAATATATAGGAAACAATGCAAATCGCCCTCAATACAGTTAGTCCAGGACGAGATACAAATCTCAACCAGCCCGTGACGAGAATAGAGGGCGGGATGAAAACAAGTATTATTGTGTTCTTCTCCGGCATCTTTGGTTCTCTTATTAATTCTTTTATTAGGTTTGTCTGCAGCGTACCCGCCCTTTGGGTACTTTTTAAATTATATTCTATATGTGCATTAATGGACGAATCTTAAATTGTTAAATACCAGGCAAATAATGGGACTAATTAATCTTACCAGATAAAGGAATCAATTATTTTTAAATACATTCTTAAATCATAACACACTCTCACACATAATATTAACCAATACAAAAAAGGGGATTGGGAAGGAGTTTACAAATTAACATCACGGATTTATGCAAGATACTAGGCGAACCAAGAAACGGAACAAGAAGAACCAAGAAGAAGATGGGCAGTCAGTTTCTAGGTACGATGTTGGCACCGAAGAAGAACAAATGGTGGGCGCTGGCGTCGATTTGTATTTCTATTGTACTTCCATATAAATATGACTCATCTAATAACGAAATAATTGGGACGTTGCTGGACAATGGATATAAATAAATAAAGTATCAGAAACGTCAAGTCACAATTTGTCGTAGCTAAAGTTATTATTCAAATAAAGTGGTAAATTGTAAAAGGGGGAGAAGGAAAATCGGTTATTTGAAATAGAGAAGAGAGATGTGAAAAAATGCTAAACGAAGTCGTTTTGTATCAAAACTAAGTTGTAATACAATTGTTTTGAGATGGATAGCAAGAAAATAGAAATGAGGATTTGGTATGGTTCGATAGATGCCCAAAATGATTAACCGCCGGGGTGCTTATTAGAACAAATACGGTATATATCTGTCAAATCATATGATATGCTTTATAATGCGTGGCAACCATGCCATGAAAAGATGAAATGTCAAAAGTCGGTTGTTTAATTGCAAGAGCTATATGTATAGATGTGTTTTTATATGTCAATAGATATTGCTATATCGGGTGTTCAGGAAAATTCAGAGACAAGTAATAGGTTTTGGACAAAAAATCATTGAAGTCTATAATCTGTATTTTGTTTTTGTCAAATGTTGTCTGTCTATAATTGTCAGAATTTGAAATCAAAAATAGTTTTGTGTGTTTCTGAATTTTAAAATAGTATATATTAACGTACACAAGAAAAATACAATTGGTAGTATAATAACATTTTTGCTCGTAAAACTATTTCCATTAATTCTGTATTTTGTTTTATGCATCACCAAACGGTGGGCAGCATACGCTCAGAGTTGCCTAATTTCTTCCACACTATCTCAACAGGAGGTGTTATTGTTTAGCAAGAATTCTCTAAAATATAAAAATGATTAATTTCAAATTTGCAAATTAATTATTGTTACAATTACTAGCAAACGGAAATATCTTTTGACATAAAGTAACATTTGCGTGTACGACCTAAAATTGTATTAAGTTAATGTATCACTCTATCTATATCAGACAAGACTTCAAAATCCCATGGATTAGTTTGACTTCGCAGTTTTCTGAACAATCGTTACTGTGAAAATATAATGTTTAGCAAGAGTAAAAATAGATGATGTTAAGTTAAAAGTGGGATATATGAAACAGGAAATTTTGCACATGGCGAGTCTACTAATAGACAACTGAAATATTGGACTGATAGCTTGATTTTTAAGCTTTGTAAATGTATTACCTTATTATATGCACCGAGATCATTCGTTGTGAATAAGGAATAAGTAGTTACTGAATGTGCTTGTTCTATTTTTATATCTCTTGTTGGTTTCAATGTATTGAAAACACTTAATCCAATTGTATTACTTCAGAGTTTGTGCTCATTGCATGATTGAAGCTTTAATTACGTTTATTCACATTTTAACTGTTCTGATTTCCCAATTTATCGAAGTGCACAACATGGAACACCTTTTCTACTATTTTGGCTCTATTTTTGCAAGAAATGGAGCATTCTTTTGCAGTGTGATGTATAATATTTATAGGATAATTTAAATATATGTGTATACAGAAAAACAACCCGAGTTTTAAGAATTTCTATTAAAATTGAAATTGATTTTCCAGCATTCAGATATTATGTTTCACATCTTACATGTTAATGTATACGGATTACATTTATACCATATGTCACGTTTAAAAAATAACTGTTTCGAAGAGATAAGTATTTTAACATTACAGAAGCCCAAAAACCTACAACATTAACGATTATTGGAATTTGCGAGTTAAGTTCAAACCGTAGATAGAATTGGATTTGATAATTATAGGAAGAGAATATGTTATTCTATCTTTTATTTCTCTAGAATAAGTACAAATATATTTTTTTATGAATTTTACGAATCAATTAGTCAAGTAGTGTTCAATTATTCTCACACTGCGTAAGTATATACAAATAGCATGTACATAAACATGTACATAAATTGAGTATTGTAACAGCTTCGTATATACAATTAATTATTGATTACTATTGAATGTTTTTCAGTAAGCAACTTTTTCGTTTGGGTATTAAAACTAGAAATAATGGATTTCCTTATGAGGCCTTACTTTATTAAGTGTGTGGCTTAGTGAGGCATTAACATTGAAGCTGATATTAACAAGGCCGGATTAGTAGGTAGATTCATGCAGAAAGTATATAAGCAAGTACATATCTAATTCAAACTGGTTCCCTTTCAGTAACAAACACCATACGGCGTAGCTATTTATTTTAATAACTTGCTATTAGTTTTATTCCCCAGGTGGTTTGTTCATGATTATTCGTAATTATTACCTAAAATAGACATTTTTCTTGCAACCTTCCAAGGTATGCGAATAGTACATACATATTATTAATATATACTATATCTCTTTCATTTTTCCTATTTTCCCGCTTTTAGATACTTGTATTTTTTTGGTTAAAATAGGTGCGCATACCTCGTTAATTTTTACTTCAAAAGGAAAATGCCAGCTGGTGCTTTATTTTTATGTACCTTATTGTTGGATAATTATCTTTTCCTTCAAGTTAATCAGCCTTGGCTTCTATTATCCTTGCATGACAAACAACGTCATGCAATGATATACAGTGGAAATATTAAGAAATAGATGTATTTTGATAAGCTTTGGACTTGCATCCTTTGAATATCCGTATCAAAATTAGACCGGCATAGCACTGGTATGCATTTTAACAAGTTCACCGGCGATTTAGTAGTGTTAAGGATGAATTAGACGCAAATTATGATAACTTGAATGCTTGGACGATTCGGTAAAATGTCCGCAATCTACCGCCTGGACACGGCGTTCATAACAGTGTTGCAATATATCAGGGAAACAGTAGGGAACAAGTCTATTTCAGCGGTGTCAACAAGATTCAATGATCATTTTTATCTAAATTCAAATCTCTGAAAATAGCATTGGTAAGTTTTCAAAATATTTGATTCGAGCATGCCAAATGATAATATTGAAAATCAAGTGTTGAAGGAAATGCGAATGTATAGAGCATCACCGTGAGCACTGGGTTACCCCTTGGTACCTATAAAAAATTCTGGTTACGGGATATCGTGAAATAAAGAATAGTGCAGCAGAGAATTCGAAGAATCAATGAACTCAATAAAGATGTTGAACTATTTGCTTCCCGAGAAAGGCGTGTTAGGTTGCTTGAAAAGTTTGTTATTTTCCTTCGGTGTTGGTAACTGTGAAAAATTGGTCCAGCCTTGCATTAAATAAGATTATACACAGGGTAAAGTATTTTGGAAAAAGGAAGGTTGTTAATGTCATTTCTCATTTATGTATATATCAACATAAGTTTGACTCACTCTACATTTTATCTTTTCTTTACCACATAATTATCACAGATGTAACAAAACATATGTTCACTTTGTTCAACTGTACAAGCATTGATTAAAGACTTTCATGAAATTTATGGAAGAATATTTTTTGCATTTTTAACTTGTTGAAAGTTGTTCGCTTGTATATACATGTCGGAAATGTAAGAGTACATGTATAATATTTGGAACGCCTTCAGAATTGCTTGCAATTTAAGTGAAACGCAAACAAAGTTTAGGTTAAAATATTTTCTAAACTATACATACGTGATGTGTACAAATAATTTTATTTTATAATGGGAGCCGTTTGACATGAGCCCCCGGAAACACTTCAGCCATTTGTTTGCCATTTTTGTACCCATTTCCTATTCCACCCATTCCCAAATCCTTGTGCTCTTTACCAATCTGTACAGGTCGTATTTGGCCGCTTGGTTTTGCCATGACTTTGCCTAGGTATGCAGTTTCCGACAGAATAATATGTTCTATAGAATATATGGAAGTTTTTGATGGAATTTCCTTCGTTAATTCGTAAGGTTGTTGCCTTTTAAGCGAATTATTTCTACATTTCGGTCTGAATTGAGACCGTCCATGTATGTTTGCCATTGGCCCGATAACATGAATATGAATTCAATGTTAATAATATAATATGTGAAAAGTTATTCAATAATTAATGCAATTACCATCTAGTAGCGCTGATGAGACTTGGTAAGTCGAAACGCGTCCGCTAATAGTGGTAAATGCATTAATTATTGAATAATTTTTCACGTTCTATAAATTTCGTCAACAGGTGTGCAGCGTTATAGGTTAGTATTGTGTAGTCGTGATTAAACAGTAGGACAAGTAAAATGTCAGCAAAGCAAAAGTAGCAACGTACATCATAGCCTAAGTAGTATTTAAATAAGTTATTATATCAGTCAATTACAGATAAATTGTATCTAATTTACATACAATCATGTTGTGGATGAAACAATTACTTCTATAAATAAATAGATCTATAATTATGTTATAAACTTATGTTTGTGTCACAGTTTTTTTGAATTCTAAATGTTACTTTAGTTTATCTGATAGTCCTGCAACTACCTCTACCATCAATGAACGTGGAAGTTATTAAGAAAACTAGATGAATATATGGAAATATGTACTTTTACACCGTCCAAGTGTTAGTTACAAAGATATAAGCGTTAATATATGAACGATGGGTGGTAACGGATTCCTGTCAGGAAGAGCCTGTAATATCAGTTTCCAATTAAAACTCTACGATTTCAATAATAACGGAGTACAATAAAGACAGTTTTCAGGATGCCATAGCATCACAGCTGCGTTTATGTGTACGCGGAGAAGTAATCACTTACGACAAAATGACGATATGACTGACTGATACGCGTGGTATATAAAAGTTATGAATAATTTCGCGTAGATGGATGGTCCAATCTGGCTGCTCCTGGTGTGTCGAAGATGACTTCTCATCTTCCACCATCAGATTAAACTTAATACGTCTTAGTTTCCATTCCAGGAGCAGCCATCCGATTTGTACACTTATCTGATGGAATTAAATTAGACGTCTTGTATTATTTATTTACTTATAGATACGCACGCACGTATAGGTCGCTCGTATACCAATACTCTCACACCGATACACGGCATTATATACTTACACTAATATGTACGCGTAAAGTTACGTATACACACAGACAAACAACCTGTCTCTTGGGGAGACAACTTGTGAAACGTTCTGTCTGCGGATATTACGGATACATTGACTAATTTAAAACTAGAACAAATTATATTACAGGAAAAATACATGACATAACGTAACGGTTTTTCTTATTATTTCTTTCCACTACATAGGAGTTTGAATTTGATATTCCTTAATAAAGGTTTTGGAACCTCTACATAGACATATTCTTCAACATATCTCATAGTACAGAATTTAGATTGTTATACATGTGAGGCAAACTGATACATTAAAGTGCAACATGTGTTGCAGTTATTGTTCGGCGGTCTCTAGCTTTTGACTCCTATTGTATCCACCCACGTTGATTAAACTGCCCGTAACAGTGGTAGGCTAAAGATGAATTTGCATGCCTCACAAAACGTGCAAGTATAAGAGGGGATTTGCTGGGAGATATTTTACATTCTCGACCTATTATAGTCAAACAATAATCATCAATCCAGTTGTAAATTAAATTGCCCTTCATAAACAGCCGTGAAATAATAGCGGTGCTGTAGAGTGCTTATGGTTATACAGACTGTATCTAAAAATCGGGGACAATCGTTTATAGATGGTTGATAATAATAAGGTGGTTCTTAGTACCTTTTTCTTCCAAAATTATCTTATTTTGGAGTTAAAGTCTTCCGTTTAAACCCCTTTATTTATGTTAATAACAAGGATTATCAAAAAATATTGTAATAGATATTCGTGTGTATTGTAATCCATGCGTACTTATGCTGGACTATTTAATATGACGTAAAGTTGTAAGTTTCTAATTCTATTAGCGTATAGGACTGAAGTATGCAACCTTATTAATAGAGGTGTATTTGTATTAACGTACACTAACGGACTTAAACGTGAGACTTTACACCACTCTCGAGTAAGGCATTTTTGAAGAAGAAAGTACTAACTTCATTTTATCATTACCTATCATTTGTATTTGTAGGTGATTTTCAGACGGACCCTGTGTATATAGCAAATAATAGTTTTTAGTAATTACTAGTATTCTCTCAACTTCGTGTAAGGGATAAATATTCACTTTGGGTAAGAATGCCAGCATAATATCAAAACTAATGCAAAGAGCTCTGAAATCAATGGAAGGGTGGTGCACGAAGGAAAACCTGAGGGTAAATCCCACTAAAGTGCCAATAATCCCCTTCACAAAGAAGAGAAATGTAAGTGGTCTAAATCCCCTTATGCTCTATAATGAAATAATGCAGTGAAGCAGGCAATTAAATACCTAGGTATAACCACACTCATATGAAATATGAAATTGGATAGAATAGCAAATATTAAAAGCATGGGGACTTAAACCACGCATAACACACTGGTTGTATACTGCAGTAGTGAGACCCATGATTACTTATGGCTGTCTAATTTGGTGGCCAAGGGCAAATCACAGGCAAACAATAGCCAAACTCTTGGGAGTTCAGAGATTGACATGCCTCTATGTTACAGGTGCAATAGCACCGACTGCAGCCAAGGAGACCATGCTAAACCTACCCCCTCTTGATATTTATATCATGGGGGAGGCAAGAATGGGAGCATATAGGCTAATGTGCTATGGTAGTTGCAAACCTGGGAATATCCTAGGACATACCAAAATAACAAGGGTTGTTGAAAATCCCGTGTTAGTTATGAGTTGCGACTCGATGATTCTTAAACTCTCCTGCAATAAACCCTCGAAGCCATGACAGACTGGGAGGGATGGAGAGAAAGGCTGAAACGAATATCGCAGCAGACTAGAATCTGACACACGGGCGGATCGAAAACGAGCACAGTGTCGTGGCCAGGGGTATGCGGAGGCAGACCGAAGCGACGACTACGCATACGTCTTGGGAAGCGCGCCTCCGTGCTTCGAACTGAAATCTGTGCAATACAAATCTGTGCTAGAGAGTGCCTGCAGCAGGGGCCACAAAATCAACCGCTCTACATTTTCACGGACAATCAAGCTGCCTTAAAGGCATTGGGATCTTATCCGATATCAAGACCTTCAAAACCTGGCGAAACACAATACAGTCAAGCTGATGTGGGTGCCGGGGCATGGGGGAATTGCAGGCAATTACCAGGCCGACTAGCTAGCAAGGAAGGGATCCGAAATAACCTTCATTGAACCTGAGCCAGCACCCTGGATCACAAAAGCTGCTGGGCGTGGTGCGGTAACTGAGTGGGTGACTGAACAACACCAGAAACACTGGCACCATGTAGCAGGATAGAAACACGGCCAACAGATGATGATGAAACCGTCACAACATTTGGCAGCTGACATACTGTCTCTTAGCATAACGCCGATTAGGGTGATGACGTGTCTGCTTACTGGACACGCCAATCTAAACAAACATATACACAGAATCGGAGTCTACAGGGAGGTACCACAGTGTAGACATTATTTTTGAATGATACGCATTAAGCCACCGGAGAAACCTCCTATTAGGTGCAATAGACACATTGCGGGGCATACAGGGAAAGCATTTGACGCACACTCTACTAAATCTTGTCAGGGGGGTAGATCTGTTCGGATAATCAGGAAATAGCCGAATGCAGAGTAATACAATAGGCCTGAAGGCCGCAGTGTTAAGGGATGGTAAAGACCTTTCTCTATTATTTCTAGGAAAACAAAACATTTTCAACAATAGACATATGCTTCAACAAATATTAGAGACGGGAAGAGAATACAAAATTAATATGAATATGGGAATGTGTTCAAAGATTACTAGATACTGTTAGCAGAAACTAAAGTAAAGTAAATTAAGTCCAAGTCTTCTAAAGGCTATCAATGGAGTAAAACTACCAATAAAATTAGATAGATTAACAGATATGACAATGAGGTGCAGAAAATTAAAAAAATAAGAACCAGTATAGGAGGATCGAGGAAATTCGAAATTAACCGAGGGGTGAGGTATCCTGATTCTTTATGGCCACCCTATTTAATATAGCTCTTCAATACGTTATCTGGAAAAGAAAGAAAACTTGCTCATTTTAAAATATTTTAGTTTCTATTAAAAACTTATTTGATCATGACCATCAGGTGGAAATTTTGAAGGTAGTAGGAAATATCTAGGAGAATACTGATTGTCACACGTTTAGTTCTACGTAACTTGTTCCAAAGTGAGCTCATCTCTCTGAAGAGCGAATCACTAACGTTATTTATAAAGAAATAAAAAACAACTCGAACGCATATAGACGGAAAAATCTTTTTTTCTAACCAAAGGCTCATGACATACAGCAACTTATTACTACTGTCCGGCGATTTTAGGCTATCTTTTACCGCTACTGTGTCAGACACCTAGATATGATATCGCTGAAATCAGCAGCACACTATCATTATATAGTAATATACATTCCTATATGTATCTAATTGTAGAGAGGTTATAATGGGAGGTGTTTCTACGATCTTAACCTAAAACTGCTGGCTTGTACGTTGATACATCAACCCATAAATTATATTTCTTAAAGTTTGGAAAAATACTCATGTTCTTTTAAAAACCATTGCACCTAGTTAAAAAATCCAAGCTACGGAAGCTCAGGACAATAGCTATAGTCATATGCCACGAGGATGGAATCGAGCTGGCAATAGGTGAATACCTATAGCCAGCTCGCTACATTCGCGCCTCATGTTGTACACAGAATTCATGTTGTACAAAGAATTGTGTACAACATGGAAAAGACGACAGCTTCGTTAGCTGAAAGTGGTCCGCGCAAAAGTAATGTGTCGTCACAAAAGCCAGTTGACATGAGTACGCGCCATATTTCTTTCCAAACAAAACAAATACATCAAACATAACCTGAACATAACCACCATTCGTTTGAAATTGATTGCTTAGTTCTTAGCAAGTTGGTATTTTCCTGGTTTTCTAACAATATAACTGCATATTACGGCATATTATTATTATTATTATAAAAAATTATTAGGGGCACAGGTAAAGTAAATATGAGGGAACGCTCCTACAATACAGAAGTAAGTACAATATATTGTTTTCAGATTAAACTCACTGAAAATTGTAATTTGCAATTGTAATGGCTATTGTCATTGTCTCGTCAGTTCCGATCGAAACATACTCCAAGTTTCAAGTGTGAGCGGTCATTAATTCTTAATTTTGCCTGCAAATAATGAAACACCACACAAAACTACTGATGACTTTCGGAAAAGGCGTTATGAGTCGAAAACAAGTAAGTGTTTGGTTCAAAAGTGGACGTACAGCTCTGAACGATGACCTGGAAGGTGTGCGAAAGAAACATCAACAACGAAAGCGGATGAGAATCCAGACTTGGCTCCTTCTGGTTTTCATTTGTTTGGGCTGTTGAAAGCTCATTTCTAAAGGCTAAAAGGTTTGAAGACGACGACGAAGTTCAAGAGGAAGTACGGCAGAATTTTTGCAAATTTGGATCGCCCCTTTTACGAAGAGGGTTTACAGAAGCTTGTTCCTCGCTGGGATAAGTGCCTTAACATTGCCGGCGATTATGTTGAAAAGTAGCTAACAGTTCACGATTTTACTTAGTGTATGTTTGATTTCTATAAATAAAGTAATGTGTCTGTAATTCACAAATGTACCTTAGTAATCGGACATCCCTCGTATTCACTCAAGTTGGCGCAAGATAAGAGCAGATATAAATGATACTTTCCAGCAATATCGTACCGATTATAAAAAGCTGAAGCAATAAAGCCGGAGTTTCTCTAAAATGTTCCAATTAGTCGTGGGTGTTATAGTTCGATTTAGAAAGCTCTTTCATCTTTATCGTTCACCATAAACGTCTCTTAAAATCTAGATCTCCGTCCATTACGGCCCTAGATCACGTATTTTAAAAACGATTTCTTTCATTGTTTTTGCGTATTCATTTCAACTAGGTATTCGAACACAGGTAAGTGCAATTTTAATTGAACATCCATTACGGTTGACTGCAAAAGGGCATTGACTCATTTGGTCTCGGCTTCATTTTTCAGCCACTTTCTCGACGCTAATTATGTATATGTAACGTAAGCTAAATTGGCGATTCTACAGAGAATAACGTAAGAATTATTGCGGTTACTGCCAGATTCGAATAGAAATGAAATAGATCTAAGACCATATACGTGAAGATGTAATGATGTTAGAGTCTAAATCTATCAATTTGATATACGTTAAAATGTTACCTCTGTAATTATATTGAAATTAGCTACCAATCTCTTTTACAGGAATTATATCCGAAATAACAAAGTTGAATGAAAAAAAATTATGGATCTATTCTACAATTGATGACAGTTGCTATTTCTAAAGTATTATAAAAGTTATTTATATTTAATAAATGACCTATTTGGTCAAAGAATTTAGTAAAATGGAATTTAACTGGAGCTTGGTCACACACAAGTAATATTATACCTACCACTAAATATTGCATTCGCGTGCTTATGAACACGTGAACATATTAATAAATGTTACTATCTATCCATGTATGTTATGCAAATACTTTTTATTAAATACAGCACGCTACGTTCTATTAACAATTTCTAGTGGCGATGTACATTACATGTGTGTCTAATGTTATATTAACATGAGCTCATAAACTTTGTTCTGAATATGGAACGAAAAAAGGTTAAATTATTCAACCCTGTACAATAAATAACATGGCAGAATCTATTGTGTATTAATTATTTTAGCAAGAATCTTAGGTATGAATCTTAATTGAATGTCTGTCTTCGACTTGTAAAAGTAGTTTAAAACCTTATTTGTCAACCGATAAACGCTGGTTACTAACTAGGGCTTGCAAGTTTTTATCTTTTGATGAGAGAATTGGATTTCTTCCATTACAATTCTTCTGTTTTTTTTTACGAATTACAACTGGTTTTATTGTTGTATTTCCCGATTAAAATTACTTAAACGCATTCACCGGCCTCTAAGTCAATTCTGCTGTATTGTTGCGTATTAACCAGTACAAATATATTTGTACAACTCGGAATGATATTGATTCCATTGATTTCTAACCATATATTTTATGTTCTAAGTATATTAGTGTTTTACATAATGTCCATGCTCTCTGCGGTACTAAATGGTAAATGTATTATGCGGTAGAGTCATATAATCTCATAAAAAACGCTGTATACACAAATTGCAAGTTTATCCTACTATTTGTTTGCATATCTCTACCCTATGATGTTGTTTCATAAATGCAAATAGCTTATTCGTAGTACCTACTAAAACTGATACAACCTGTTCTTAAAGAGACATAACCATAATCTGTAACAATCAGCATATGAGGTATAACATTTAATGGTTTCCTGGCAGCCATAATATATACATACATTATCATTACAAAAAATTATTTTTTTAATATCGTGATAATGGGGTATATTTATGTATGTACTTACGTATATACACATCTGTAACACACACATATGATTTATGGTTTCAAGTTTATTTTGTTTTATGCAAATGAGCAAAGAAAACATGTTTGGCACTAGTATTTAGAATATATAAATCCAAACACCGATCACGTGTCTCCTCTCTAATCATTAAGTATGAATAATAAACTATGGAAATTGGATTTGTAAGCCAATATATAACCAACAAATAAGTGTAAGGTACCCGTGGTGAATATGCCCATTTGGAAAATACGCCCACCCCTTCGTCAATGCGACACTATTCAGTTTTATTCACAAGTTGGCATTCGGTTCGATTACAAACAATAATTGGGGGGTGTACTAATTTGACCGGAGTCAGTCACCTTTTGTCAGATTTATTGTGATTCAGCGGTAGTTACTATTAAAAAAGGTAAGTTCTTGTCGCTGTGAAATTACGTCAAACATAATTTTTACAATTGCATCTATGTAGTTAAACTAGAAAGGATAGAGCTTATATTTGTTATTAGAGAAGAACAAAATATGTTAATTTAAAGGTTAGAATTCAGTGTATTTTTTGGTCTGGCTGGTTTGTGCTTATATGTCCATCCGAAAGTGAAGGCTATATGCTCAATTGAACATAGGTTTTATTTTAAATGATGACAACGCACACATTACCATTACTTGTAGTTATACATACATTTGTATTTACTTTTTAGAATGTCATCCTATAGGTCGAAAAATATTCGCTCTCAATGGTCAGAAGACAGATTAGTGGAAGCTATAAGCGCCATACAACCTGCAATTCAAAGGTATCTATCAGGCAAACTGTACGGAATCGATCACAGAACACTTTGTCGTTATCTTGAAAAGGACACAATTAGAAAACAAAAGTTGGGAAGAAAAGCCACACTTACACAAGAACAAGAGGAGGAATTGTTTGCCCGTATAGTAAGATTATCACAAATTGGTTATCCTTTAACAAAACGTGTTATAAGACGGTCTGTATATAATTATTGCGATAAAAGCAATATACCAAATGTGTTTTCTAAATAAAGCCAACTCGCAGGACGGTAGTGGATGCGAGCATTTCTAAAAAGACACCCAGGTCTCTCGATTAGAAGAGCTCAAAGCATGAACCCAGCCCGTGCCTAAAAGCTTAATAAATTTATAGTCAAGGACCATTTTGAAAAGTTAAAAGAAGTTCTCGTGGAACTTGATTTAATGGACAAACCAGAAAGAGTTTTTAATGTTGACGAAAAAGGTTAAAAGATTAACCCTACATCATCAGAAATCCGTTCTAGCACTAAAAGGAGCCAAAAGAGAACGCTTAGTGGCTCAAGAACATGCGGAACATGTAACTGTGGTAACTTGTGGTTCGGCTAGTGGCGTAAGAACCCCACCTGTAATCCTTTTTAAAGGGCAACGATTAAAACCAGAACGGTGCAATAACTTTCCCCCAGGTATACTATATACTTCAATGATACGAAAAGGTAGCATGACAATTAATACCTTCGTTGTGTTTATCAAACATTTTGCAAAATACAAACTTACCGGTAAATGTTTACTTATTTTTACTGGTGCAGCAAGTCACCGTGATTTGTTAATTTTAGAAATTGCTACAGAACATGAAATAAATTTATAGTGTCTACCCAATAATACCACACATGAACTGCAACCAATGGATAAAGGGGTTTTTACATCATTGGGACAGCATTGGGATGAGGAGGTTCTACTATATTGGACCCAACATAAAAATCGTAGCATTACGCAGCAAAGATTTGGCGAAATATTTACAAAAGTCTAGGATAAATCTGTAACACCCCCAAATAATATCTCCGCATTTGCAGCCACCGGTATATATCCCTTTAATCCGAATGCAATTCCCGATGAAGCATTTCTTCCAAGCATTTTAACCGAACGAGCAACAAACAATGTAGAAGATCAAGATACGACGGAAAAACGTAGTTCTCCGCAGCCTGGTTCATCTGCGACTCCATGAAAAAACTTCCCCACTTGACACAGTACCGCCAAAGTCTAAGAAGGATCAAAGGAAATTTGCGAATAGACAACAAACTATCATCAAGTAATCTGTCATCAGATGAAATGTCATTACATAGCGATAGTTTGTCGGGGACATATTCGCCAGAAGAAGAAGGAAGGACTCAAAACAGAGAATTACAACCAAGCGCAAGCAAGCCAGTGACAGTTGCAAAAAACAAAAAAGAAATTACTGAAGAGAGAGACCAAATACATCACGACGAAAAGGGCAAAAACAACATGATAAACATTATTTGAAAAAGGAAAATATTTGTTTTACTGAAATGTTAGACTCTCCTTACAAGAATTTCAAACTAATAAAACAAACAGTCGAATGCAAGACAAAACAAAAAGTTCTGGGTACTGTAAAGTTTGTAAAGAAGGCAGTGTTAAAGATATGAGACTGTGTATCGTTTGTCTTGAATATGTTCATAAGGATTGTGTATTTCTTATGTTCTTTTTTTGTTCTTATTTTAAATAATTTATGGTTAGTAAGTAGGTTTAGGTTTTTATAATATTTTTTGAGTTTAAAATTATCTATATTGTTTCATCTTCTTAATAAAATAAAAATTTTCCTTTAAAAGTACCTACATAGTTTTCATTTTCTTACTAGTATGAGCCTACACATGAGCGTATTTTCGACTGATAATACGCCCTGTTTACTGCCCTTCACTCCTCACCTCATAATAAATTGATTAATTCCCGCACACGTGTCCCGAGTTAATCAATTTATTGTGCGGCGAGGAGTGATCCGATCTCATCAATATTAGCAAAGTAATTGTTGTTACTCATCAAGCGAATATAGAAACTATTATTTGACCCAGCTGCGTTTAAGTGAATACGCAAGTAGTATCTTCTGAATAGCCACTTCCCCACCACTATGTTCTCTGATTTTAAACTACATTCTTAAGTAACTACCTTTTGTTTTCTGCCCAAACGATTTCTTCAATATTTCAAATTCTGTTACTTATTTAGGAATATAGAAACCCTTATTTGACCCAGCTGCATTTAAATTAATGCCCGTTATATGGAGCTTAACCGATTTCTTTTTGCACTTTCATTCGGTCATTGTACTGACATAAACAAATAATAATATTTGTGTAGTTTTCATCAAGTTGATTAATGATGCCACTTGCAGCACCAGTTGAAAGCTTGTTAAAAAATCTATACATTTGGTGTTTAAACACTTTCGAGTATTGTATTTTGTAGGGACCTTTCATTTCTTTTGCAATAATGTTATTTCACGATATCTTTTTGTGTTAATGTTTATTTTTAATGATGATGGGCAATCTGGGCAACTATTTCAAATAGTATTTGTATTTCAAGAGCATTCGATTTCTGTGTATTCCACATTGCAGAATAATGTATACCGTATATACCTTGGGACTGATGGGTTCTCTGTTTAATATCATGTAACCATTTACGTTGCTGAGATGCAGTGATTACGGTCCAGGCATAGTGAGAGAAAAAGTTCATTCGTTAGGTGCAAACTGGGTATTCGAAAGAAAGCCAATGTAATCACTGAACCTCTCCTGCCTCTATATAAACTAACGTGGGCGCTTCCATTGTTCTTTGTTAATAATTTTACTGCTAATTGATATAACACCTAAAATGGCGTGATGAACGTAGCAATGTGATGTTTCATGCTTGTCCTCGTCTTGTATGTACTCAGGGTACGTCTAGAATTATGACGTTATCATTTATTAGATTACGAAATCGTTTTTCTAGTTGTTCGCTCGACTAACTTTCCATCCACTTATTCATTTCCTTTTGTAATTACGACACTTTTTTATTATAATTTTTTCTCGTGCCGCTTAGCAAGAGGCGTGGGTTGTATGTAGTGTGCTTTTCGTTATTTCTTGTTTTCTATTCTTGAAGATGATGGCGAACATTCATTTCGTAAATGTGTGTCATAATATCAATCTTAATCCACTAAATTGTTTTCACTTGAGACGTGTACGCTTGTAGTTTAGCCCACCACGAACAAAAGACCAGGACTCTTGTTGTTTCGTAACGATTAGATTTATTATTGTTAAAGTAAAAAATTATCCACATTCGCTGCTTGAAATGAAGAAATAAAGTTCATTGTCGAGACGATTAAATCTATCCAGTGCCGCATTGTAGCATTATTTGATAGTTTGCCATTAGGATTATATATGACGAGCGTAAATTATAATGGAATTTATAAATTTGTTCTGTATCATTGAAGAAAATTGATGACAGTTAATGTTAGAAGTTTATTGTGGCATTTAAGGACGTAATAATTTATAATGAACGATTCTTTTTACAGAACTGAAATAAATGTTACAAACGTTAATTTGATTTGCTGAGGTTAAAGAAGTATAAAAAGATAAGTACCTTTGAGAAAGTTTTATTTACACTTATTTAAATTTACCACTTCAATAATTCGGATTACTGATGCACAGGACAAAGAGTTATGGATAAGTACACCTAAAATAAAAGAAAAAAAGTAAAACAACTACATACATATGTATATATATGGGCAAGATCTGGTATGATATAACGATTTAATGATAGTAAGTAAATAGAATATGGTGGTGAAACAAAAATTATATGAAACTATGGTAGAAGATAATTAAGGGAACTTATTATATAGCAAAATAATAATTTAGCTTGCAACGCTTTCAAATCAGCAGTTGTTGTTGGTAACATCAATCGCGCATTGTATTTTTTGTGCATTGGATTTTTTTCACTCATCTTAACCTTCTTTCTATTTTAGCAATATAATGGAATGGGTGTGCAATAATATTTGGGAGAGTCAATGGACATTATTTAAAAATCGTTCATAACGTCCTCGCATAATTTGAAAACGTTATTCTTTTATATCAAGAAGTACCATGACACTTATCTACTATACTTGCTTACTTTGTGGAAATATTAAAATTGTTTAATCCTTTAAACTGACCTAGAGCGCGAAGGAGTAATAATGATGACTTTTATTGTCTAACAGATAATTCCATTTACAGAGGCATAGGCAAACTAAAAAAAATACAGTGCCCTTAAAAAGAAAAATATACAAAAATCACTTATTAATGGAATTTAATAATAATATCACGTATTTATCCAACAGCAGAAGCCAATTACAGGATAAAGTTGGTAAGATAAAACAAGTAGAGAAGACAATAAGAGAAAAGAGGAAAGACACGATATTAAAGGTAGACCCAGATCAGTTGTGACCAAAAAACCTTTTGTAGTTTTTGCACATATCTACAACGGGGTATTTGTTCAAAACATTCGTTCTAGCTCTAGGTATCTACTAGGTATCTACTAGGTGACTACTAGGAATCGCGAAGTTTATTTGGTGTAGAAAGTCCGGAGAATCTATCTTATGGAGGAGTAAATTGCACAAAAAATTTAGCTGTGGATATCGCGCCGATCGGAAAGGGTTCAAACTTGTGACGTACCAACAATAATCTGAACCCCTGCGTGGATATATTCCATCAGCTCTGAAGGACAGATATTTTAAAAATCTCACCTGGACCCGTTGAACAGATAATTGTTGGTAGGTGTACAATGGGAACCACATAATTGAAGCGTATTCTAATTTACTCCATACTAGCGAATAATACAACGTGGTTAGAGTTATTGGGTTAATAAGATACCTACAAGATCTTATGAGATAACCAAGCATCTTGGATGCACATATCACTAATGTACTGTCTTATATTTACAAGATTTGTAATCGTTGATCTAGCTGAGAGGTATCCATGCTGATAGTGCTGACAGACATATGTGTATATACATTGCGGTATCTTATAATAAATAAGAGATGTTCAAACACTTTTGAGAAGTTACATAAGATACTGATAGGTCTATAATTGCTCATGTTACCACGATATTCCTTCTTGAAAACTGGTATCACTCTGCCCGTCTTCCAAATTTCAGGAAACTTTGAAGTGCGAACACATAAGTTGAACAGCATTCTCAGTGGATAAGCAAGCACTACGACACAATCGCGTACAAGAAACCATGTCAGCTGTAAGGGTCTTAATTGACCCTTCGTAAAAGGGGCAGCACTGAAACTTGGATAATTGCCAAAAATTGGCGATGAGTTTGTAGAAGGCGACCGCAGAGAATTCCCTTGCGAAAGCGTCCACTATATCCTCTGGCCGAACCAATTCCTGGTTATTGTGCGACATGCCACTTGGGATTCTCGAAGTCGACCGATTACCATTTACAAGCGACCACAACTTTTTGGAGCAATTGGTAATGCTTTGCTCTATTACTTGATGGTAGTCGTTATACGCAACTGCAGTTTCGAACTTGCAAATTCTTCTTAAACGTGAAAACTATGCGTTGTCTTCCATCTTCTGAAATAATAATCGTTCAATTTAACGGTCCAATTTCAGGTGAAAACCAAGAAGGATATACATACAAGGATGCATTAGTGGGACAGATGCATCGAATGCAGTATACAACTTGTTATAAAAATCGCTCGAGGCCATATTGACATCCATATAATAAAAGAAAAGGCCAGTCGACAACGCTGGGAAGTTGTATTGTGGATTAGAGTTGGGGGGAAAACTTGAAACATTTACATGTGAATCACAATGGACAAGTATGCGGAGCGCAGGATGATGGGTATGTTCATTCAGTAATGGGTTTACGTCGTGGCTAACTTCTACATTAATACCTCAAATTTGTGAAGACCCAATCCAACATTCTATCGCGGACTTTGAATACACTATTTGCTTGAGTTAAACTCTAGGTGTCCATTACATTAAGTAAAGCTGTTGCCCTTCTTCCGTTAGGTCTTTTAATGCTAAAAAGTCTAAGGAAAAATAAAGGAAAATGAATTAATGGTAAGATACGGAAACAGAAGAGTGAAAAGGATCCAGAGAAACGTGTGAATGCGACAAGGGAGGACTTTGCCAATATAATGTTCTTGTTTTACGAATAAAATGGTATCTATTGATCAATTGCTATATTCCGATATTATATTAAGTAAAGATAATATTGCCAAGTATTTGCAGCGCCTTTGCGATAGAAAAAAATATGAAAACGAATAGTAATCTGTAATCTGCACCCTGCTAAGAATAGATTGCAGCCTTTAAACTTAGATGACATGACATCCGATGGGCACAGACGCATTAGCTCGACCATCATGTTATACTTTGATTTTTGTCTTCTAGTTAGGATTCTATTTCGAGACATTCTCTTATGTCAAAAAAATTATTTACTGACTGCGTGAGTGTTATCTTGAACTCCTGGTTCTCGATCTTCTAATGTTTGTAATTGCAACTGCTAAGTACTTAAATTCCTAATTTAATAAGTCTCCCTATTAACTTTTCCCATTTTAACTAATTTTTCTGTTTCTATTTACTTCTCGCCCTACGTGCGTTCCTTCTAAAAATGTTACATCTCGTAATCCTTGTCAAAAGGAAACTTTGAAGGAAGGTTCCTAAAATAATTCCAATTATACGATCGCAATTAATTAGAATCAAATTTTAGGGAAACGGCTGACCATGCAGGTTCGTGCCCATGTTTCTGTTATCGCATTTGTGTAGTGAAATTACCCCAAGAATACGTAACACAATCGACCGTGAAAACCTACACGTCAAATCATCACGATTTTGCAGTATTAGTAAGAATGTGTATTCTCACGTACAATCGGTACATTGTATTTTAAAATTATCATTTGACGTTCCGTAAATATAGCACATGAGGTCTCAATTCGACGGTTGTGTATGGTTATTACCGGCCAAGGATAATAATTTACGGAAAAATACTTAATACTTAACGTCTAAGTGTCCGGCGTTACCTTGAAATACTTTAAATATACGATAATGACAGAGGAACTAGCTGAGTGCAACCAAGTGCCGCGTACATAGTGCGATTTTTCCACATCTAACTGTTGGGAATATATAGAATTTCTTCTAACGTTTTCAGTGTTATCGCGTAGTGGACGTCGTAAATTTGCACACAAACGTTGTGTAATCTCGGAGTAAGACCAACGGCACGACTGATGCAATGAAATTTAATGATAAAGCCGCATCTAAATGCATCGCGCTAGTGTTCAGCATGTAATCTGCATGGAGAAACGATATTGCTGTTTTAGGGACAACTGCATCTACGTTGCAGCTAAATGCATTTAAATATGTAACTTATTTCCATTAACAATATGTTGCTGTCTATGCATTCAGCAAAAACCCATTCGTTCGTGAACATTTATACAGCTTCCTTTTAAAATTGCGGGTGCTATAGTTAAGGGTATTTAATTTATATACCAGCTTTCTGATAAGAAATACGTAAAGCGGAAAAACTTATAGCAATGTTTGACAATAATCTACTACTAATATTTGCAGAGAAACGGGAGATGCTAAACGAAGCACTAATCTAGACAATGTTTTGAAAAATTAACTATAAGTACGTATACTTAGATAATCCTGATACTGACATCGAGAGAATACTGGGAAATGTAAATAGAAAAAGTTACTTATTAGAAAAAATTCAAGAACGGCCGATGAGGTTCTTAAAGTGATTGGGGATGTTTGAAAGCTTTTTTGGTTTATATCAATAGATAGATTATTGTCACTTCCGTTTTTTTAATTAATGAACACTGGAATGCCAATAATTATGCCAATGTGCTTTTTTGAATTTTGGTATAACAATATCTACGTAAAAATTTGTTCAAACTATAGAGGAGTTATAATAACAAGTGTATCAGTAAACTATTTTATCTATTTACAGAGTAATACATTATGGACTAAGGAAAAATTGAAGACAACTAACTATACATATATGTAAGTAACACAACACGGATTCGGGAAAGGAAGCAAGATTTTTATATTGAGACTGAAAGGGGAAGAGCTATTGTCTATAAGAGAATAAGGAAAAACGTTATCTGGAATTGCCTGAGACTAAGAGGAATCGAAACAAATATGATAGCAACTATACAGGCACTATACAAGAACAATGGAAACACAATAAGAATACACAATCAAGATTCCGCAGGATTTGAGAAAAGAATCTTGAACAAGGATGCCTAGTAAGCCATCTACTTTTCTCCATTGTCGTAGATGACATAGAAAAAACTGGAAAGAAAAGTGCAAAGACGAATGGAAAATGAAATATAAACATCCAAAGATGCATACCATGATATTTTCGACGAAAGAGAGAAAACATAGAATTGCTGTACAAGGACAAGTATTGGGGCAGGTCAAAAACTTCAAATACTTGGACATAATCATGTAGGGGTTGGAAAAAATAGACAAGGAAGTGAATCAAAAACTAGGAGAAGTTGGTAGACTGTACAACACACTAAGAACCACGTTCTCGACAGAGAAAGACATATTAAAGTAAATAAAAACACAAGTGTACCAGGAAGTCGTTAGACAATTCATAGTATACGGCAGTGAATCCTGGACCCTAACCAAAAATAACAAAAGCAAAATCGTAGCTACTGAGGTGAAATTCCTAAAAAGAATAAAAGGGGTTACAAGAAGAGGCAAAATAAGAAACGAGACAGTAATAGCGGAATTAAGTATAAAACCCATACACTTAGTCATTGGTGAAAGGCAATTTAGCTGACAAAGCCACATACGCAGAATGAAGGGTAAACGATTAACAAAAGATATCTACGAAACCAAAACGAAGGGAAAGAATAAAATAGTCCGCCCTCGGCTGAGATGGGAAGATCAAGTGCGGCAAGAAGCGAAGAAACTTGAGAGTGTAGTGTAGTGACGCAGTAGAGTGACAACTGGCACAAGACAAATATCTCTGGGAAAGGAAGATACGCGGAATTACATGAGGCAGTATATTATATTTTACTGTATTACATTTTTAGTCCTACACCTAACGGTATATTGGACTCGCTGATTATAATATTAATAATCATATATTATTATAATTATAACAAAATTAAAGCAGTCGTACTGCCATGCTAGTTAGTGCATACGCTTAGTGCATATTAAATGCTGTTCCTTTGCTTAGGATAAACTTTATTGGGGGTATAATAATTGTACATCAGTATCAAACGTGCGTTCATTCAAAATAATCTTCAGCATAGTCACCTTAACCATGGCCTTTGTAGCTAAAGTAATTGTAGAATGTTTATTTCACACCAATAATATTCCAATTCATTTCTTAATCAAATAGATAAGATATTTTGTTATGTATGCTTTCGTGATTCCAGATTTTAGATTTTTTATTTTAAGTATTTTCCATTTTTTTTTGTAAAAAGTAAAAGGCTTTCGTTAGATTGGAATATTCTTAAGTGTGGATGTGTTTAATATGTGCTAATAATATATTTTCTGGATTTTTTAAATTTTAAGCATGGATTTAAAATCCAACTTCTGAATGAAATCCAAATAGGGTGTGCCTGGTTCTATTCCATTACTCAATCTGAACAGAACAGAGACATCTACAGACGATTTAATCTCCTAGCAATTACCATAATTGATACAACCGTCAACGTATGATTTTTCTTGTCAATTCAATGGAATAGCGAAATCGAAGTCGTGACCGTTGCGTGAATAAAATGCCAGTTATTATCTAAATGGTCAGTTCTCTTGTGAATGAATCGTTATTTTCGGATCTCACACTGTGCGCTCGAAGACCTAATGACAATGTAACGCCGCCAATAGTTACCTTTTATCTCTGCATTTAACACTTTCATTGTCTTATTTAATTGTAACTATGATTGTTGAGCGGATACTATTTGTGTGGCGTTCTCAATTCATCCCACCAGTGGTGGGTATCCTTTCTCCCATCTTGATTTGGTTCCTGAAGACTATTAGACAAATAAATCACGAATTACATTCAGAAATATGCACGAACTTCCACAAAATATTTTAACTGTATTAATATTTAATTTCTTGTTAGCAATTTCTTGTTAACACACTTAACGTTTAACTGAATCTTCAGTTACAATTACATATCTATGTAATGTGATGCTAAAGTAATTTCGTTTGTGTGATCTCGTCAAATTACATTAGATATTTTTGCATTTACACATTTCGCATCATTTTTAGTTCTAAAACTTGTGTCTGTATCTATTCCATTCTATCTTCAGAGGATACAGCATATAGGAGATGTTTTTGATTATGTATAGGAAGTAGACCATTATATGTATGAGATGTAAGTATATAAGATATTTTTGTACGCTTAATATTTTTTTCATCATTAATGTTTAAGTTTAGAGAACGTGCCATTTAAGCCAATAAAGAGAATTGTGTTGGGAAATCTCCATAAAATTGAGCCATTATAAGTTTTATTATTTATTCCTGCAGAATGTTATTTTAAATTCCTACTGAACAGGTTATTAAGTGCAGTACTTTTTGATTTATAATATTTAATTTCAATTTCTTCTTCTGCAGGATGTATAAAATTTATATTTCTAGTTATCGTCAGGTTTCTATTTTATTTGCTTTTGAAATTAAGGAGTGCAAGGATTGTGGGACGGTTCGGCTTGGTCATGCCGTTGACGATGGGAGGAGTGATCCGATACAGTGTGTCTATATTTGTTTGTGCAAAAAATAGTATTTCAATTATGTGAAAAATTTCCAACTTTCCATTCTGAAAACATCAAAATGTTTAATTAATTTAATGTAGTAATTTATTAGCGGTTATAAATTTCGAAGTTCGTGTACATTTGTAAAAAACTTAAACACAAAATTTTATATTTCTATTAAAACTTAGGGACAATTATTTATCTTGAAAAACATGCAAACAATTAATGACAATTCAGAGAATTTGCGTGACCATAGAAAGTTTTTATTTAAGGATAACATCTATATTACGGCATGATAACTAAACTTTTTAGTTATGCGATGTGAACCTGCTGTTGAAATTTACGACTTTATATAATACATCCACAAAATTTCTCTAAAAATGTAAAACTATAAATATAAACAAAAGTTGTACCGGGTAGCACAAAATGCTCGTTATGACTTGAATACTATTAACTTCTTTATTTCAATATCCTTTTTAATTTTTTGTTTCAGAATTTTGTAAAGAAGAGGCAATTTAAAATGGAACGAAACACAAATAGAACAACGAACAAAAATCATGGAATTTTATTTTGCACCCGACTCAATCATCTATCGCACAAACAAATACTAGATATTCTAGGAATTCTCTAGACGTTGTTCTTAGCTAGTTTATTTATACGATAAGCAATTTATTAACCCATAAGATATAGTGGTAGCTTTCGCGAACCTGTTTGCTTCGTTTCACCTTCCGTCTGATAAATCGTCCGATGTAGTCTATAACATACTTCCAGTTGTGACACCTATGGTTTAAAAAAAAAACACTGCTGGCGGGAACAATATAGTTTTTGAAGGACTGTGCCTACATTTTCTCTACACCTCTGACTTGCAGATTCAATTTGTTTCTGAATACTACGAACCTTTCATCTAGATAGAAGACTACAAGAGTTTTCCCTGTCTATAATGAAGTTGCGGATATAGAAAAACTATAGACCAATTGCTATTCTTTCCAACTTTTCTAAAATATTTGAACATCTGTTACATCGGACAATAATGGCAGAGATTCCACCGTACATTTCACCTTTCCGATATAGTTTCATGCCGGGGCGTTCTACGATCACGAATCTAGCTATAATTACGCACGATATAGCACTTCAATTGGATACACATTCATTACGAGAGCTTTTTAGACTATCGATCACCTAATACTCCTTCTCAATGTAAGCTCGTTTGATTTCGTGCAGTCATTCTTGGCTTTTTTCCAAAGCTATCTGCAGCATATAAAGAACTACGTGCGTTACAATGGATATATCATGCTTTTGTGAGTTATTTTGCAACATCGGGCGTGCAACAGGAATAAAACGTAGGTCCGCTACTGTATGTTATTTTTATAAATGACTTGTTAACTAGTTTTCGTTCTCCTGCGTGGCATTGTCGATTGCGATATTCGGACCAGGAATTATTTGATTGATAATACAGCTATATTACGTAACCAGCTGGTTAAAGATCTTGGTATTTGGTTTGATGACCGCTTAACATTTGCGCACCGTATAGGTGAAATGTGTTCTAGTTCTCTTAAGTTCCTTGAGTGTGTTGCGCGAGATTTCGAAAATCCCTTGGCTTTAAAATCGTTGTACAACGCCTCCGTTAGAAGAAAACTGCTCGTACAAAGAAAATCTTTCGTTTCGAATAGAAGGCAGTAACCCACCTCGTGGTATTGATTATCAGGAGTTGCTGGAGCGCCATGCAATGGAATTATTATCGTCTCAAAAACACCTCATCGCGGTACCTCCTTCGCAAAGAAGCCCGTAACGAATAAAATAGATTATATGTTAAAATTATGATTTTAGGTCAAATTAGTTACTCACATTGTACGTAAAGCTTTTTATTTCTAATAAGATTTCGTATTTATTGTTAAATTCCTCCAAGCCCTGCTGTTGCGAGGTATTGCGTAATGTATAATTGATTTATGTTAATTTACAAGATATAAAAACAAAGTATTTTTTGATTTAGTAACATTTTTGTACCCATTAGTTGTCGCTGGCTGGGTTCACATTACCCTTACTCCCTACAAAACATAGACCGTCTTTACCGATTCAACCTAGGATATTAATGGAAACTCTAATATTAAATTCAAATACCAATACCGGGTGGCTGTTCTGTGCGTATTTAAGTAACCCTGCTGATGAAAAATTTGATAGTAACGACAGCGTCCCTGGCATAGGAACCTAATACGATAACATTGAATTTTGGAATTATGGCAATATATATTATATATGTATATTTTTCACATATTTGATCCTGTATCACTCGATTTGTTAAATCTAATGTACTTAATTACATTATCATTATTATATCATTCTTCTTACAATCAGAAACGGGATAATTTTATTTACAAATTTCCTGTTTAAATTTTTATATGGGCTATCTATATTGAATCGTACATCTGGACATAAAGAACGTAATTAACGTTTAGCATAAGCACAAGTAATACTTTTCGGTAGCCACCAATAATTACCGTACGCATAATTAGATACGCATTTATGTATGCTAAAATTGCACAGAGAATCTTGTTTTCTCACGAATGTTTCACAACTTTAGAGCCAATCCCAGTTAATTACTAGAAAAACTATTAAAGCAGTTATATGTACATATTTGCATTAAATGATGAGGGATAAGTAATAAAAGAGGATGTAATAACTAAGAAAGTTTTATAATAAGTATTGAAGCTGTGTCTTCCATACATACTGAAACAGTATTTGCCTTATCGTGTATAAATAGGGGTGTTGTCAACCAAAATCAATCACTGTAAAGTTTAAGGATCATTCACACACATAGAGTACACATGCACATGGCGTTGGGCGTTCCTTTTTTCTTTTCCGTCTTCCACTAAAAGATAAAAACGACCTCCTAATAACATGCGTTATTCCATTGTCTAGGCTCTGTAGAACCTGTGGTAATTTGCATGTTCGGGCCAATGGTTTCGCGTGCTCACTCTAGATGCCGTGTGTTGGAGTTCATTGAGACACCCACTGCCATTGTATAAAGCTGTAATAATAAGTTTCGTGCGAGCACAATTGATTCTGTGTAACACGTGCAAGATGATATATTAGAATATCCTTAAATAATGATAGTATTGTATAAATAGCGGGATTCCTCTGCCCTTTTTTCTTCTCGGATCTACCAGATCTCGGTTTGTCTTCTCTTAACGGCCGTAGTCGCTTATATGTTGGACAACGTCCGAAACAAGAACGCAAAGAACAAGGAACGACTCCACTTCGACCCGTAGAAAGTGCGTAGGATTTTCGCTCGGAGCCAGAAACACGTGCTCTTTTTAATAGTGCCGGAGATGGTGGCTTCAGCTTTTTTCTTCCTCTCCACTTAGCCGTTGTGTACGTGTACGTAGTGTATTTAATCGGCCCACGGAATTTCTCCGATTGGTTTACGGGACTGATATGATATCTGCCCGGATGGTGTATAAATATTGGTTGTTACACGTTAGCGGTGTAATGGATACATAGAAATTATAAATACTTACGGTGCCGGTATTCAATATTTATAGTAGTTTATCGAAAGGTAACATGTACCGCGATAATTTGCATTGTTTGTATAGCAACTGTGCTATACGTTACTAGAGATTCATCACCTATAGTAGTCGGTAATATTCGGAAATAAAGGAGAGGGAAGGGCGCATTACGCCTAGCTGCTAGATACGTGAAAACTAGAGACACTCTGGTTATGTGTGGGTTACCGAGTGGAACATATTGCTGGCTCACATGTTTTCGTAATTCTATTTTCCGTTTGTAATTAATTTAGTACTATTGCACGCGGAACATATTATCCCAAACACTGCCGAAATTTTGTCCAAAGATTAAGGTATTGCACTTTTCAATTTGGTGCTTGTTCTAAAGATTTGTTCTAATAAAATTATTCCTCTTTTGGGACAGAATTGTTATCCAGCTATTAGAAAAAATCTTTTATTTCCGCTGTAAATATAATTCATTTTTTATTTCTGTACCAATATATTATTTGTAATTTCATAAAGTCACAATTATTATTACGTTATTTTATTATTCTTTGATATAACAGAAAATTTGGTAGGTCTCCTGTCAGTAAAGCATTTATTGCTTCATCGTTCCTCTGTCGTGTTAGTTGGGTTGTGTGCCGTATATCGGTCCAACGCTTGGAAGAACTTCGTGTAATATCGGGTGACGACTATAGACAATCGCTGTTGCTGTGCAGTAAGACACGATTTTATGTCTTCAATTTTCATTATTTCTAGAACACATGCTGTACCTTATATTGACGTGAGTTAATCCAGAAATGATGGTCTCTTCACAACTGCTGATATGCAAAAAAAGCAGACGAGGTTCGGACAGTTTGAAGATTGTGTGTTTATAATGCTATATATTACGAACGAAATAATCGATATCCTAAAAATAAAAATTAGAGACACCATTTTTTGATGAGATTTCTGTGTATGAAGATCGAATACTTAAATAGGAATTCGAGATACAATGTTTTCGTAAACTACTAAATAAATTCGACAGAAACTTTAAAAAAAACTTTTTAATATACAGTAATATAAATGCGGATCTAAGTCATAAAAGCTCCTCAAAGTAGGTAAAAAGATATAAATGCTAAGAAAAAACTGAATTTATCAGAAGTGCTCGATATTCAAACCCAAACCACGTATTACTCTAAAGACATCGATTGGGGGTTTCATTTATTCAATGAAATTCATACTAATCGATAACATATTCACCAAAGTAAGGTGTAGAGTACCAATTCAGGGAATTTATGCATGTTTGAAATCTTCATAAGTCTGGTCCATCATCACTACATAGAGAAAATCAGCTTAATACATTTTTAACAGTTTCCATTTTAATTTTCCACTGCACGGTGTGCTTCCCAAATTTTTCATTCTGATGTGTTAATAGAAAAGCCGTTTTTGAATGATGATAGACATTTTGTGCTATATTATCCGCTGTTGCCGTAAATAAAAGACCTAAGTAAGTTGTGGTTTTGCTTTAAAAATGTTCACGTAATAATGCCTGCATCACTTTCTTCTATTTTTTTTTCTTCAGATTGTAGATGGTTTCATTACCTATGCTTGAATTGAAGTTGCATGAACGTTTCAAATTTCATAATTAGAAAGATTGATTTCGGGTTAATACAAAATATTCGTCATTTAACCTTTTCGCTTCTTCCGAGTTAATATTAGAACGGCCATCGTATAAAATGTTTTATGTTTTATATTTATTGTTGATAACAAAAAAGTAAACCAATCGCTCTGAATTATTACTTCAACTAATTTGTACGTTTGCTTAATAGGAGGAACTGAAATAGTATACTTTGCAACTAGAGAAATGCTCTCTCGGAAGCCGAACAGCGAGACCAAAGTATCGTCTGCGTAAAGAGCCAACTAGGTGTTAGGGCTAGTGGGGGTTGTACAACAAGGGACCTTGCGGGACTCCTGCTCTGATGTCTGTTGTACTGGATTTCGAGCTTCTGTAATAAACGTGGAAGGTCCTGTTTTTTCAGAAAGGACGATAGCAGAGCTACCAATGATGAATTTGAGAGTGAAGTAGCTTGTATAGAAGGCCCATGTGGCAGACTCTATCAAAAAAAAATTTAAAGTCTAAAATCTCACACTCTTAGTCAGTGTAGTGTGCTACATTACTTCATTATAACTACGTACATGACTTGATTGGCTAGAATTACATAACTATCTTGAAATAACTGAAACATTGCATACATATTATCTCATTCGTTTATTGTTTGTTTTAGTAATTGCTGTTTTGTGTCTATTTATACATTGAAAGTTATATTAGCAGTAAACAACAGGTCAGTACAGATAAATGCATCCGGTGCACCTGAAGCGCACACCAGCCACACATCACGTAATGCAAGCTAGCATATTAGAATTATATAAAATGGGTACAGCCCTCATTAGATTTAAGTTTATTACGAACCGTTATAGTGTTAACAAGTAGTGGTAACCTTACAAAAATAAAAATTTGTTTACCACCCAAGTGGTAAAGTTTATTATGTAATTACGTGTAATTAGGTGTCTTCCTTGTCCTTTTGAGTGACCTATTTTAGTTAATATTAGCAAAATAAAATAAAAATATTGCTTTTGTTCTATAGGAGCATAGATCCAAATTAATACTTTTAGAAGACTTAGGGAAATATCTCATATGTAACCACATAAGAAGCAGATACATATGCCAAGAACAGAGAAATCCCGAAATATTGTGCATCTTGTTCCGTTATAATTGTGGTACAAACTGCTTTAAAACACAGCCATTGCAAATATTGTCCTTCAATTAAGGGCAATAAAGCAAATATAGTGTGTAATAATTGTCATAAACATGTTTGTAAAACTCACTGTACATACTTTTGCCTAAAAATGGCTTTTTCTAGCAATATTTCATTACTATCCGTGATTTCTAGTTTTTTAAGAGTAATTATTTGCTACTTTTGCATTAAATAAACAAGTACTAGTAATTTGTGTAATTTCTTTTTTTAATGTTTCGGATCATATTGACCCGAACGATACAAGTGTATAGTAAATGTGAAGAGACCAGCGGGATTAGGAAAACTCAAGAGAAAAAAAAAAGCAAAAGCAGACAAAAGCAAAATAAACAGCTGTGGAATTAAGATATTTGAGGTAATTATATTTAATGTAAGGTTAGTATGTGTAAATAGCAGATTTTTTTATTATAACATAGATAGGCTAGCTAGACGGAAACGATATCGTATTTGCTTTATTTTAATTAAGGTAAATGTTGAGTACATGTACTTAAGTACTCACGCAATAGCATCTAGGGCATACGAACCTCAGATTACTGTAATTCATAAAACAATCAAAACGAGTTAATTAGGCGAGGTTGTCCACGTAACAGGGAACACATATTGCAAGTCCGCTAACCCACACAGTTTCTATTGCAGTATTGCCTTGCAGTACATATACGGACAAATGAGGAAACCCTTGTAACGTCGCGCTTGCTTGCGCAATAGGAAATATTCGTCAAGAAGCAGACATTTATTCAAATTTAACGAAGGGAAAGGGATAAGCTGAAAGCCAACATTAAGACGTTTTAATACCTGATAATGAACTACTTTACTTCATTTGAAAACTGATAGTGATTGTTGATTCGTAAGTAAAGGTATTTGCTTACGGGTTGTTATATATAAGTAATGTTTATACAAACTTTAATTGAGGTAATTTCATAAATTTCAATATCATTTGCGCTGTCCAGTCAAATGCTAAAATGAATCTGTATTCAGGAAATTAAACGTGGATTTCCTTTTGCGGCGAGTCGTGTGTTTCTAAATATGCCATTTCTCTAGATTAATATTGATGTTTTTTTTTTCTTACCGGGATAAAGTCTGTTGCTTTTCCTTATCCTGTTTTGTCGGTGCCAATCCATTAGCGTAAATCGCAAGTGTTAGTAATATTGTTTTGGAAACTGTGAATTATGTAAATCAATGTTACTAAGATATTTGTATTCATGGCGAGGCATATATATGCAGGGAAGCTATTATTATTCAAATTTGTATTAGTTAATGGCTTGTAGGTTTCCGTTTATTTACTTCACGACGTAATTTTGTTTGGCTAACCGGTTTTTTTTATAAAATATTTTGAAAATAATAATGTAGTCAGAAATGAGCAGGGTTCATACATCTCGAAGGAATGTTGTTATGAGCAATCAAAAAGTGTTACTATATGATAATTGAACAATATAAAATTATTGTTTTTGTACAAGATATTCTGGCGTTCTTTTTTTACAGTTGTGTAGCTTTTATTATATACTATAAAAGCTACACAACTGTAATCTCTATAAATGTCAGTAATGCTAAAAAAGAATGATTCGTTATAAAGCAGTAAAATCATCATTCCATTTTCAATCTATAGACTTTTTCATATTATTATTGATAGTGTACAAGATTTACGTCTGATCATACAATATGCTGTAGTACTCACCCGTAATTAACCTTAGCAGTCAAATATAATGTGTGCAAGTATTTACCTGGTTTTCGAGGGCGATTAAAGATTATCTCTGTGCATAGTACTTATATTAGAAATGATACAGGCATTGAAATAAGCTGGTATCGAGTATTATATATATATAGTGGCTAAGTCACCCCCAAGGAGTATCGCCGCTTCTAAAGTTTTCTAGATCTGGAAAAAATTGCAGGGTAGATCAATCCCCATTCACTTCTGTTTATATCTTCTCGCATATGTCTCTCCATTTGTTTCTGTCTTTGGTCTTCTACTGCCATCCATGTGCGCCAGCTCTACCAAGGTCTGTCTTCACCTCCTGCAGCCATGTAGCCCTGAAACGGCCACGGCGTTTTCTTCCTCCAGGTTCCCATTCCAAGATGTTGTAAATTGTAGTTTTGTTCGCAGCTCTCCACACATGACCCAACCATCTTGCCCTCTGTTGTTTTATTTTTCTAATCGCGTCTATACCTCCCAATTCGTTTGTTACCTCATGCTTTGTTCTGCGACCGATAAAAACTGAAAATAATGAATATAGATTATTTTCAGTTTTTATCGGTCCTAGTACTGTTCTTAATATTTTCCGTTCTTGTATTCTCAGATCTTCCTCTTGCTTCCTTGTCATTGCCATTGTTTCTGCCGCGTAAAGGATTGGTGGTTGTATTATTGTTTTATAAATCCTCATTTTTGTTTTTCTATCCAATATTTTACTTTTAAATAGCCTTCTATTTGCCTGGTAAGTTTTGTTCATATTCATTATCCTATCCTTTATTTCTGCATCCCTACTGCCATTGTTTGTTATGGTTACTCCCAAGTATTTAATTGTATTAACCACTTCAAATGTATAGTTTCCAATTTCAATTATGTCAGTCCTATGTTCCTGTTTCCTATTTAATCTCATCATTTTTGTTTTTTCTGGATTTATTTTCAACCCCCATTTTGTCATCCTCCTTCACTATTTCCTCTAGTATTTTCTTGGTCCTCACGCTGTTTTGATATAATTACAATGTCGTCAGCATACGCTATTATCTGCCCTGCCTTTGTTCTTACTGTTCCTTTATCTATTTTTCT
>JARFOC010000651.1:922747-935127 GCA_031763485.1 Osmoderma eremita
ATTAATGCTACAGATTCGGTTAAATTAGCAATGATTCAGTGTTTTCAGTGTTGATTAAGGTGCAATTGAGAAAAAACAATTTGTAACGTGCCGATCTCATTCGTCGTATTTTGTAAATAAAATAAATTATCCGTGCGGATTGGGGGTAGCAAGGTCATCTAGCGGTGGATCGATTAGGCGCGACGGTCGATAACGATCGGTTATCGGATATCGCACAGGGATCGATAAATCAGATAAAATCTAGTTTTGGGCGTTGTAGGCGAATTCGTAGTTAAATTCGTTCTTTTTTAGTCTTCAAGTGTTCGAAGTCACACGTATTATTGGATTTTTGCAGAACATTAGTTTTAGAAGTAAATTTTGTGGAGATATTTATGGGAAATCTGCCCTGAAATACATGGATTATATCCAATAATAATTTTACGTTCGATTGGGGAACAAGATTTTTGTGGATTAATTGACTTACACGTGAAGCAAATAAGTGAGGCCCTCACAACCAAGGTAATAATTGCTAATCCTTCGTAATTCTCTTTTTTTCTTTTGTTGATGACACGTGGTAATACCAAAATGTATTTTTAGGGCTTCTTTCTTTGGTTATTAACCGAATCTGTAGCATTAATAATAAGAAAGTTAGCAATAGTGCCCCGAAATTTTTGAACATCCTGTATATTTTACTTTAAATTTAATAAATTGTATAATACCCCAATTCCTAAATAAATGTTCGAAATGTAAATTACGTTAATGTTGAGAAATAATAAATAAAATTATGGGCTTTTTCACTGATTCTTAAATAAAAAAAATATGTTTTTTATATTGTACTGTTTTCCTGAAAATATCCGTTTTAACTGTCAGTAACTCAAATAATGGAACCGGAAATAATAATGAACAGCTGATTCGACGATCTGGCGCAACCGTGTATGGAATTCTTATAAGCTCTGTACTGTATTCGAAGGTTGAGAAGATTTATTGTGAAAACTCCATACCTTTCAATGTAATCAATTGCTCGGTTATGTTTTATGCGTTCGAAGAATTTTGAGAATTCATTACAATTGACACCGGTGTGTAACTTGTGACCGAGAATTTTTATGTATCGGCATAACTACCGAGGTCTTGAGAGCTTTAGGAAATTTCTTTTCTTCAATCGACCAGTTAAACAGATACCTCAGTGGCTCTAGATGATTTGATACACAGTTAATCGCAGTATCACCAAAGCAGTCACCCATCAACTTAACAGTGTTGGTGCTGAAATGACGACCAAACACCTCCCGCCTACTGGAGTTGAAATAATGTCGCAATAAAATCACTTCTTGTTCACAGGCGTTCAGTTGCACTATAACCACGTCTACTTCTACCCATTTCCTTGTTGACTGTTGCCCATACTGCTTTAGTTTTATTTGATGATTTATTGATTTTGTCTATATCGGACTCTTTCTTTGCATTGGATATTGGTAAATTACTTATTTAGGAGAGACTGGTCTGGCGATTTACTCTGCTTTTTAACCATTGAAATGATTTTGGCTTTCTACAATTCTCTTGAAACATAATAACATAATATTGTAATCAACACGTCATTATTTCATATAATAGGGAAAAAATGCACGTAGTGGTGTACATTAAGAGGAAATCATTTAGAAGCTGAAGAGATTATCGTAAATATACAACTTGATTTATATAGTACCTACAATATCTTAGGAAAAATGGTAAGTTGTACACGGTTAATTTAACATGGCAATAAGGAAGTGTATTGTGTTTCATACATGCACACGTCGCTTATCTTATGTTAATCGGGGCGTAATGTTAAGCCCAAGAACGAAAAACTATTCCCGTCAATCTGTTATTTAAGAGCGTCCACGTGAGTCTCGTACGATATCCTTTGTAACCCAAGCCGGAAATCAGATATCTTCGTCTCTAATTGAGGCGGCCTTTTCTAGTAGGCGTTATTTATTTTTAGTGGACCTCCCTTAATGTGACTCTTGTTTTACGAATTAGATTACAACGCATTATTGATGAAGGCCGGACACTATGAATTATTGTGAATGAGGTAAATCATGTAGATAAATATGTTGCTTATGTATACCCCATGAACTCCACGATTATGGCTATTATTTACAAAGAAATAATATATCTAGAATTAATGTAATGATTCAGTAAGCCCTGCTTACTTGATTATTATGTAAGCTATGCATAAACAATTGCAATCGTGCGAAAAAATGTAACCATTTTAAAATGTCAGTCAATTCAACAGAGACCAGGTACTTAATAGATTGATTGAAAGATTTGCATTTGGCAAGGTATCAGTGTTCAAAATGTAAACTCGAAATGATCGGAATATGTGCATATTCTTAGGCATTCCAACGGTTATTATTAATATAAACGAGATTGGACAAAAATACGCTTAGCATAAAATTTACGCAAATGTTAATTAATGGGCGGTAGGTAAAATATCTGGTTAACAAGATTTTTGTCCCAAGCAGAAAAATGCCTGATTCCCATATACTTTTGCATGCTGGAATCAATTATGTTTTCAGAATTTCTGCGTCAGCATTGGATTTTATGTTCGAGGATATTCGCTTATCCACCTAAAATATGCATGCATAGATATGTAGTAATAAGTGAACATGTCTTGACGTTATTTCATTTGTCGGCTAGAGCTCGGTACTGATCAAGCAACATGCAATGGTTAGTGTTTGAACATGCCTTGACGTGTTAAGACGTGCTTTTCCCATTCCTAAACAGCATCTCTTGTTATTTCAGTTGTCGGCTAGACCTCGGTGAAAGAACATAGACGCTAACGTTGTTAATGTTTTAGTTTGCGTTGCGGTGCGTTGAAGGTATTGTAGTGAAACCGCGAACATTTGACCACCTGCAAAAATACCAAGGAAATGTGTAAACCACACGAACTCTTTTTGCTACATTTGCGGCGAATTGACATTTAGATATCAAAAAAGGAGCTTCCACACCTCTCCTTTAAAAGTGCTATGAGCAGTATTTCAAGTGTAAAGTAGATGATGAAGACAAAAGCTGGGCTCTCCATATTTGCTGTGTTACGTGTGTCAGACTTTTTACAGCGTGGGCAAAAGGTAAACGACATATGCGTTTTGCTATTCCTATGATTTGGAGGAAACCATCAGATCATATTACTGATTGCTATTTTTGTCTAACAAATATAAGTGGTATGACTTCTAAATCCAAACATGCTGTAAAATATTCCATCTGCACTGAGACCAGTACATCACAGTCCGGAATTACCTGTGCCTAAACACCCACAAAACATGACACTAAGCGACGATGAAAGTGTTGATGACATTTTCCAAGTAAATATATCTCTTTGCACGTCTCTTATTTCATGATTTATACAAATATTATAATATATACTTTCGCAAAGTTTCATTGCTTTGAAACCTTGCCTGATAGAAAAGTTCTGAAAACAGATATGAAATAAGTGTAAAAAGTACTACCAAGTTCACCCACTTTACATCGGGGGACAAAATAAATTTGAAATTCTGTTGACCAGTGTTTTTATTAAAAACCTGAAATTGTATAGCATTCGCACTCTATCCTGGCTTGTCATAGTCTAAATTTTATGGAGACTCAACGGAAACTCGATTATCATGAATAATAGTCAGTTATTTATTTCTTTTGCACAACTTGATAAAAATTATCGAGGAAATGATGGAAACTAGTTCTCCGTATGAGGGTTGGCAAGGGAACTGTGTGCTTATTGAAACAATACAATGTAAAAGTGGAACCTTATGTTGGAATCACGCAATGAAATATCCTCCCAAAAGTCGAAGGTGTCTGATTTTTATTTAACTACATGATATGCAAATTACATTATCTACATATTAAAATAAAATGTCTTCAAAAAGGCCCTCTCTGACGGTATTTCTTTACAACGCAACGGCTAAAATGTATCTTTTAACCTCTGTGTCTACAGCCAAAAAATTATACTTAAACATACATCCAACATACCCGGGTGTTCCATTATTCGTTTCGTAAGTTTGGTTTTACTTTTTCATGATGGTCTCGGTTTTTTCTAGGCAAAGAGATTATATAGTATGCATTTGGTTATTGATATTATCCATGGCTCCTAAATTTACAGGTCTCATACTTAAGGGAGGGGGCAGTGTATACAAAAGACGTACGTTTGTACCAGAATTTTCGTATCCAAAAGGAAGAGCAGTTGAATCATCCATCTTCGGATTTAGCAACAACATACATCTTCAAAAAAAAATCAGTTGTGGTTCTTTCCACTTCCCATTATAACATAAAAATTAAAGGTCCTAAGAGAAAGCCAAGAATGATACTCGATTACAACACAAGCAAAGGAGGCGTTGACAATATGGACAAATGCCTTACTGAATATTTAACGAAGAGATGGCAATTGTTTTTATAACATTATAGACGTGACTGCATTTGCAGCATTCGTGATCTACATGGAAAATAATCCACGCTTGAAGACATTAACAAGTCGTAGAAGATAGTTCTTATAATGGTTGAGTGAACAATTAACCATGCCTGAAATCCAAAATCGTTCACAGAATGCAAAAATCATCTGAAATTTTCCGTCACGTAGTGGAATTGAAAACATGTTGGGTCGCCCAGTACTACCTACTGTTGAAAATCTGGTAGTACCCCCTCAAGAAGAACGTGACAATTCTGGCAGAATCAAACAGAAAGGGAATTGTTACCCATGTCCCAGAAGAAGACCAACACGAAAAGCTTGTAAAGAATGCCAAAGGCCAGTTTGTGCTGAACATTCAGCAGATACCATTCAATATGATAGATACGCAACCTAAAATACCACATTCTTTTCTTATAAATTTTTTTCCATACAATATAAAAAATAATGTCAAATAAATAAAAAGTTGATTTATAATAAGACAAAAATGTTTTTCTTCATTTCTAACTTACATATACATACCAACTTCTATGCGCAACCGGGTGCGTTGACTATAGATAAAAGGAGTAAATAGCAAAATCTACTTGCAAATTTTTTCCCAAAAAAATTTTTTTTGTTTTTTCTGCCTATTTATCTTTACCATTTGCGGCAGAAAATTTATGAAAACCAATGCACCATATGACACATTGTTACTAACTTCACCATTTTAGGGACTTTTAGTAATGGAAGTAATCAAACTCTCAATACCCTAATACAATTTTCAGTTATTATTTCCAGGAAATTTTAGCATAGATGGTAGAGGCTTCTCATTTTTTAAATTAAATTTCCTCAAAGCTTCTTGTCGATGGATATTATTAGCATAAGTATTTGCTATGTTGAACAGGGTCAAAGATATATGAGGCTGTATTGTTAGTATAGTGCTATCGGCTAAACCATTGAATCAAGTATTTGCATGGTAATTTTTTTAGTCGGTATCAATGTTCATGTGTAAATCTCTTGAGGCGATAACCATTTTAGAATAATATATTCCGAATAGCGAAACGTCTATCATCCATCGTAATCACAGGATTTCACGTTCTCAAGTATCATTTGCAATTATTTCATGTTTACCACATTTACATACGGTGGACGTTGCTGTCGATATTGTAGTTTAGCGTGAGTACCTAGTACCATTCAGCAAACTCTCCTAGACGATCTCCTGTATTAATGAGATACGTGCTTTTATACGCGGGAACGACAAATAATACCTGCAGCAATTTAATGAAGTTAAATGCAGCAGTGATGATGTATATTCTATCTCCATACGATATATTACAATTACGTACTGAAAGCGAAAGTTTTTTTTTTCTTGAATGGGATGTCTGCGGGCGAGAACTACTAGATGATCTTGTAAGTATTATAAATTGCGATCCTTTTGATGAATAATATCCCTCATTATTCCGGAATAGACCTTATTATATCGGGTAAGTGCAAAATAATCGCGGTATCGTGTAGAATATAATTTAGCCCGGTTGTTCAATTGTAATGCGTAATGTTATAATACCAGAAGTGCAATTTATTGTGTAAACACTTTACGTTTATTCATTAGTTACATTAAATGGTTGAATACGTATTGAACAATTATCACTGTAGGCTGTGCAGAAATTGTAAACAGCCTGTATTATTATGATATATTTCTATTTCACTACTTTCTAATCTTTTGTGAAGCTCGTTTACCATTCTGGATTTTTCAGTGCAGCTGCGATGCATTTAATAGGGAATGTGTTTATAAACAAGTAACCTATTTGTAGTACTTGTGATTGTAGATAATTTCTTTCACTATTGCTTATATACAAGAGTGGTAATTTGAAAAATAATCGATTTTTCGAGGACTCAGCTTAATAATAATAAAGAGTAACAGATTAAAATTGTAAGGTAAAACAAACTAACAAAATCCAACTGAACCTCAATTTAAATCAGGCCAATACTTAAAATTACCATATTGAGTGGCAACAATAGAGCTGCTTTAAATATAATTGGGATTTTCATGAATTACTCAAATGTTCATTGTTGAAATCAGAAATAATCGCTGGGTTATCTTAATCGCCCAAATCATGTTCAAAAGCAGTATACATTCGAAAACTTCGAAGACTTTTGTTGTTCAAAACTTTGTTGCTGTTTGTTTTCGTAGCTATTGTTCAAAAAAGGCTTTCACCTATTATTAAATAATGGGAGGACTCTGCGGGAGGATTCGGCTAAAAATATATACACAGGAAAAAAGAATTCAAACAAATATGCATCCAGTCAAGCAAATTGTAGCCCTAAATGGCGGCAAAGATACATTTGCTTGATTTCAAGATATAATTATGTCCATGTCATTTATTTCATCCCAACATAATTCTTTTGGAAGTAATAATCTGACTAATTTCATTTTGAGATATACATATTTGGAATTTGGCTCGTTAAGGCACCTTTGCCGAGATAATAGCTTTTCCGACCACCTACATACAGGGTGACGCATTAGTGTGGCAAAGGTCGATAAATCCGTTATCATATAAGATATCACAAAAAGTTATTTAGGAAAATTGTAGACAGTCTTAAACTTACCATTTTAAAATTTTCTTCATATATACAGCGTGTTTTACATCACCAGGGTGAATCAAACATACGTTTTCTTAAATGAAACAGCCTGTATATTATTTCGGACCACCAAATAATATATGGCAACAATTCCCGTTATAGAAAAGGATAGCCTTATACAAATACGTATAAAATAAAAAAAAGGATGGATATGGTCCATAAGAGTAATACTTCCTTTAAAACGTGAGCTGCACTATAAAACATGCAGATTTTTCTTTTTCATTTCTATATTGATACGTGTTTTTCTATTTATTGTTGCGGTTTTTTATGCGTGTTGTGTGTAAATGTAATGCACATACAGCAAGGCATTTACACAAGCTATGTACAAAGAAGTTGCGAAAAAGGTAACTTTAATTATTTGCACAAATGAATTATTCTCCAATAAACTCATGCATATTGTGTGCACGCATGCTACCCATATATCTTCTATGTACATACATTAACATATTTATCATATACGTGACTTAAAATCCCAAAGGCACTCTTACATTTAATTAGGAGCTTATTCAAATTTTTGAAATATGTATAAAAAGTCGGTCGTTACCGCTATAAATCAACCTAGGGGGTAGAAATAAATTATGCCACAATATTTTGACCAATAGACCAATAGAAAACAATATACTCATGAGCATGGGAAATTTAAGATTATAAATTTTGAAGAAAATTTTTCAGTAGGTATTTATCTTTTTAGTTCAGGTTTATAATAAAATAACATCTTGCATACACAGAGATTATTAACGCATCTGTTTGCTGAAGATAGTGAAAGGGCTTATTAGGAAACCTAATGCAGTTATATATTAGAGATTTATTAAAAATCAATATTCATTTAAATAGAAAAATTGTCAAAATACGTGGGAGCAAAATAAATAGCAATTTTTCAATGAATCTAGGAAGTAACTATTATTTTGAAAGCTGTGTTGTGTGTAAGCAAAGTGCGTAAGGCAACTGCTGATAATAAAGCGGTAATAATAAATAATGTAGTAGGTATTTATTCGGTCATGCGTTATATTTTAATGCGAGTAAGCGTAAATATACACATAATGAGCAGCAACATCGAAGGATGAAAGCCTTTATTGGTTGGAAACCCGTAAGACATTATTAAATATCCAAGGGTTATTTGTACCTCTTAAACAGAGACGTAAAACTTTATATTACCGTCGAAATAATTTGCGAATAAATCTGCCCGAACAAGCTGAAAGTGTCAAGTTGTTGACATTTACACGTCTTAGAACAACAAAAACCCAGTAAAGAAGACGCATCGTGAGAGTGTGTGGAACAGGTAAAACACCTGATATTTACGACCTTATGCCATATCGCTATCCGACACTTCGACTAATAGCCCCGCAGGCCTAGTAGGTAAAGGTATCGTTCGGGTTTATTACTTTAGGAAATTAAATTGCCCCGATCCCTGGACGACAACATTGTGTCGCCGAATACATCTTATCGATTTTATCTGTCTGTATATCCCGTAGAGATAAAATACGAATGAAAACTACTCGACTGGATTACATTTTAGAATGAAATACAAAGTTTTGCAGTATTTTGTTAATCCTATAGTGTAGTGGACGTATCTAGTCATTGCGTTATTATAAAAGCACCATAAGTATTTTTTTCATTTATTTATATTTATCCCTATATATTCCAAAATAGTTTCTGTTCAATTTCCTTTTTTTTTATAATTAATAAAATCCATACAATACTTATATTCGGAATTGCCTTGCCAATTTGCATACTTCTCAGGAATGGTCAAACGTGGAATCCGCAATAAGAGTCAGAAAGATGGAAATATGTTTTACTGGCATAAAATTACACACAAATGTACGGTGTTAAATCTAACATCGATCTCTCACCGTCTGGTAGCTCACTGTCCAAATGTAAAAGGAGTTTCACGCTACAGGGTAGTATAACTTCATACCAATAACGTTTCAGAGTTCAATTACACTTTTACATAGTTAAAATTACACTCTAATAATGTACAGCCTCTTCCGTGGGGAGTTAGCAGCAGTTCATTACACTGTTAGGGTTATTTTCCAAAGGAATTGAAATTATTCTATTTTTTCTTAAATATAACACAATTTATTCAGTTTTTAAGAACTCTGAGGAAGTAACTTTCACTTTTTGGAGTTCTTCTAACAATCTTCCGACAATAAAATGCAGTTTTTCGTGTTAGCTTAACCCTATTTCTTTGCGGAACCGTTTATCAACACCAAAATTGGTTTTTCGGTCGGTGTTATTAATATCTGAGTCCAATGTTTAGTTAGTATGCGATATCGTCGAGATGTGTTTTATTTCTAGTTTTCGAAGTATGAAACTACTTACTAGTGTAATTAACTGTGGTTAGAAATCCTTCCGAAAAGTGTATACTTCCTAATGCTATTTTAACAATTTTTTTGTGATAATCTAACTATTTGTAGGAAAACTGTCCACTCCGTTTCATTTAACTATCCAAAATTTCTTTTGTGTGTATGGTTATGAAGACAAACAATAATGAATTATAATAATGTGAAAAATATTGAAGAATTGTACCTGACAATCTCAAATAATAAAATTTCATTTTAATAAAATTCGATAGATAGATGTTCGAACAAAATTTTTGATCTTTCAAAGGCTCCAACCTAAACCCAGTAGACCAACCCGCCAAGAACCTGTACAGATTACTACAGGGCACAAGGGTTTGGGGTGGGTGGTATAGTACATGGTTACAAAAATGAGAAATATATACAAAAGTCAAGAGGCTGAAGTGTTTCCGGACACTTATGTAAGGAAAAAAGGCTTCAATCAGATAAGACGAAAATGTGCTGTTAATTATTAAATCTTTCCCAAACTAACGCAAAATATTCACGGCATTAATTAAATTATTGATACCAGCGACAAGTAAGCGACATTTACCCGTTAGTACGGAAATTCGTTGTCACGGCAAATATTTGAAGAAAAAAATCTTCAAACGCAAGAGAGAATAATAATAAGCAGTGTGATGGGGGGAATAATAGAAATAATAGACGAACGAACCGTGAAATATGAGGAAACAGTGGTAGGAGTTATAAAAATGCAAAGAGTGAAATGGTTGGGAAATATACAGGAAGGAGCAGAGGCGTAAGTGAGAGTAATGACAGAATGGCAATTGGGAGGAAAGAGAGCGCAAGAAAGACCAAAGACTAAATGGACGGACGAAGTAGAAGAAGAACAGGAATAAGAACAAGATGGAGGACGATCGTCCAAGATAGAAGAGAATGTAAGGAGATGGCAGTAAAAGTGAAGGAGAGCGTCTGCGTAATGTAGGTGATTTGGCCCTGATATGTCGTGTAGGGCCTGAAGTCACGCACATTCAGCCCATTTAACCAGCTTTCTATCTTCTAGCATTTAGAAAATTCCAGTGGTGAGCACACTATATGGGACACCTGCATACTCTCAAACATACAATAAATAGCAGTAAAATATATTTTGGGACAAATTATTTTCTATGGTATAATTAATATATAAATAATTGTAAGATTTTTAAAATTATTTACATTTTACAATAGATAGCGTAAAGGCCATTTTTAAGCAGATTAACACTCTCTTTTATAGATTATATACGGCTAATGCATTTAATATATACAACACGATCATATCCCTTGTTTACCAGCAAGTTACTATTGTAAGAAGTATTATACTCCTTTGATTGACTGTAACGGTTACAACATACATGCCAGTCTTTTTTATACAATTTAATTTAATTTCATTTCATTTTATTGTCTAACAGATTACCAGTTACAGGACAAAGTGAGTACATACAAAAAAAAAGATAATAAAAGAGATATTTATAATAATAGAAGTTATAATAAGTCATTAATATAATTATGAAAAATATCTTCATAGGGCAGATCAGCGGAGCGGTACATCATCACTAGTGGCGAGGCTAGCAGCAAGTTGGTCCTAGAACAGGGTAGAGCAACGGAGAAAGAGGAACGAGAGGAAGCCCTAGGAATGCGGAAATCCAAAGAGGCAAGAAGAGATGGGCTATCGATGACTCCGTGAGCTAACTTCCAAATAAAGCGCGCACCATGGCATTCACGACGACCGAATGTCTATCTAATAAGGACGAGTAATCAATCCCTCGCTGCGGATAAACTCCATCCTCTTTGAAGGAGAGGTATTGGAGAAAACGACGTTGAATTTTTTCAAGCGATAACTGAAGACAGACATAGTGGGGAGACCACACTTGAGAGGCATACTCCAACTTGCTCACAACGAAGCTAAAGTATAATATTTTCAAAAGTTGTATACTTTGAAAAGCTGTACAGGAACGGATGAGAAATCCCAATGTTTTAGGTGCTGACAAGCAGAGGCCAGTAATGTTTGATGCAAAGCTCATAGATTGGTCAAAAAGCACGCCAAGATCCTGTACTGTTTCAACCCTCTGCAATACATAGTGATTCAACAAATACGCGGAAGTATGGATGATTTCTTCTAGTATATGAAACAAAGCAACATTTACTAATATTTATTTTTAAATTGTGTTTGGTACAGCATTCAGCCATGTAATCGATATTTTTTTGCAAGTTTAGGCGTCACCGAAGTTAGCAATTGAACTATAAATTTTAATATCGTCAGCGTAAGCCAGAAGAGAAGTGCGGCAACAAATCGGTAATGTACAAAACAAAAGGCAAAGGCCCAACGTTGGATCCTTGCGGAATAGAAGAGAATATATTTGTAATAAAATATTACAAGTATCGTCACAAAATATACATGGCATAAAATGTATGAAACAAAACACGAATTGACGCGAATAATAAGCAAAACAACATCTAAAATCACAAGATAAAATCACATATACTACATTACATATGTGTACATTGCGTAAACGTATTCGCGTTCACGGCTTGAGTAAATTCTTCTGATTCTAATTTGAAATATATATTACACAGAACATGAGTAACAAACAGTTAATATATTAAAGGACATGCATTAAAGAATTCGTCTACAGTATAAAACGCATTTTCCAACAAGTAGAATTTCAGCCATCGAGCAAACACATGATGAGGGAGGCGCCTCACCTCTTCGGGCAGCTGATTAAAAAGTTTTATACCCGAATAATGACTAGATTTTTGAGTGGTTAGAACCCTATGAAATGGTATTTTAATATTTTCTTTCATTCTAGTACTATAGCTATGGTTGTCGTCATGTTTCCCGAAGTGATTGTAATTTTTGTGTATCAATTTTGATATTGTAAGTATATAGGCACTTATTAAAGTAAGTATCTTTGCACTTATAAAAACCAGTTTGCACGATTGATCTCTTCTCAAGTTACATAGTACCCTCACAGCACGCTTCTGCAGAAGAAAAATACGCTCAGCACTTGCGGACATACCCCAAAACTCCA